>JAAGNO010018894.1:32272-47967 GCA_033439905.1 Ceryle rudis | reverse complement strand
ACTTCTACCCTTCTTCAGAGGCTTCTGTTTCAGTGAATGGGCATTTTGTTTCACTGCAAATTGAATGAAAATAAAAATTTACAACTTTTAGACCGGCATTTGTAGAACATGTCCTCAAAGATCCAAACTACACGTTTCCACAGCTTTTTGCTGGAGCTATATCTACCTAACTCTGCATGAGCACAATCTCTTGGAGGTTCAGCTGCTATGGCTCCATTTCTGTGCTATTTAATCCTTCTTTAAAAACACAGTGAGTATCAGTATTTTTGACATTGTCTGTTTACTGTTAAACAAGAGGGTGCCTATAAGGGAAGCCAAAAATCACATATTTCTCCTGGAAAGCAAGTAATTTATTTCCAAGCCATTCACAGTTATTGTGTGCCACTTGAGAGACCTAAATTTTCCAGTAAGACAGAGAGGTGCCATTCAATTCATGCTACAGATCACTCTAGTTTTACCATTTATACTAAGGTCTTGCACTAAATTAATGCAGCTGGCAACAGCAACGTATCGTAGAACATTTTTTGAAGGACTAGTCTATTGGGAGAAAGACCTAAACAAGTAACGTTGTTTGGAAACATGAATCTCAGATGTGCTGTACATATTATTTTATAACACCATCCTTTTGGTACCAAACCAAATTCCTTCATTTCACGTGATGCAAGACTGCCAAGTTTCTCAATCTCACACAGGCTGTTTTTCAAAGATCGCTCTGCTGTGAAGCATGCTGTTAGATAAGGCTCTGGGATGAGGGTAGACACCATCACAGTCTCTTGAGACCTCCTTACTCCATTTCTGTGGGTCATTCAGGACTCGCTCCCCTCCCCAGTACACTGCTGTGTCCAGGATTGGGATGACATCGGTTAACAACAGAGAGTAAGGGAGTATGGGGCAGATAGTGCTCTGGTTTTCTGTTAAATGGACACCAGCAGTGCAATTAAAAAGGCAAACAAACTTCAAACAGAAAAGAGTCACCTGCTCTTGATGCAAGGTACTCTAAAAATGACTGCAAATACAAGTATTTAGAGAAGTTTATTTCCTTTCTATATCCCAGTTTACTTAATGCATCAAGGGGCAGTTTGTGCGTCGTAAATGTCAGCTTCCCTGTTATGTCAGAGAGCTCTCAGCTTTCTTTTTTTGTATAACTTTCTTTCTTTTCATGGACTAGCTGCCAAGTTGATGGTGTCTCTTTTGGTATCTCCTGACTCATGTGTCTTCCTGTTCCCAGCTGTCCCAGTATCCTGTCATGGTGCTGAACAATTAGTACTTACCTTGTGAAGTTGATTTATTTCCCTCATTTTCTGTATTACAGTGTGATGCTGCTATGAAGTGAGGATTTACAGAGCCAATAGTTTATGCCCACAGCCTAAGGCTGGCATTGCCAATGAAAAGGGCCATGGGCTGGCAGGGCTTTACCCACCTGGAACCATATGCTCCACACCGAGTCACTCTGACAATCCACAGGCATAAAGGTCCAAAGTAAATGTGTGTGTGAGTGTTTGTATATATGTGTACTCCAGATATATGTTCTAACATATATATGTGTGTGTGTGTTTCCATATTAGCTACCTCAGAGTGTTTGCATAGACAGTGTTACCACTGAGACATTTCTCTCTTCCTTGTATTGCCTCTTGTCTTGTTCCTTCTTCTTCCCAAGACACAACAGCACCGTTCCCCCTCCTGTCAGCACTGCGCTTCTAAATCAGTAGAGCAAAACACCCCACCCCCCCATTTCCAGAAGCCAAGACAGCAGCTATTAGAAAAGCATTTTATTCTTGCATGCTTTTTTGTCTGCCTATACCAACTGCTACAAAAATCCAATTCACAGGAGGCCATCTGGCCAGCTTCTCCTAAAAGTTTCATTTTGACTATTCCAAAAAGTAGTAAGTGGTTCAGGTCAAAACTGAAGAGTACAAGCCAGATATAAATCACATCAGGCCAAGCTTAAGACATCCGCAAGTGATAGCTGCACAGTTTCAGACTTTACAGGCCTTTCACACCCAGAACATCCACTGACGTCAATGGAAATTTTGGATGATGACGGAGAGCAGTGACAATGTTGACTCCGGCAGTGAAAGCCTTGAGAGCCTAATGTTTAGTTTTTCTCTGCCTTAGTTTGTATATGCTGTCCCTCACCACATGCCGAATGCTACACAAATGCTTGCTTTCATTTACCTCAACACAGCCCTGGGAAGTAACAGCAAGCCTGTACCCTCGCACCCCACTGCCGAGCCAAGGGGGTCCAGGCTAGCTGGGTGACTTGACCATGCTCACACAGGGAATTTGTGACAGACCATCACCATGAACTTAAAATGCAGACTCCCAGCACCCTTTCCAGTGCTTTCCCTGGGACACTTTTCATCTTTCCAGTAACTGAAGTGTTGTAAAGTTGTGGGAGGTGCCTCTCCAAGCTGCTAGGACCTGCAGGGAATTGCTTAATCCACTTAGGCAACATTAGTAAGAGTGCAGGTTTGTGGTTTGGGTTGGTTTTTCTTTTAAAAAAAATTCAATTAACTCCCCTTTTAAAGGCCAACAACAACAAATACATTCATGTAACAGCTTGAGCCTTGAAGGACACAAGTTAGGTATGACTTCAGTGGTGGTGCATGTCCTTGATCACTCTAGATGCAGTGCCTGATCCTCCATGCAGCATCCAGCCACTCTGGGGGAAGAAAGGGACCCTGAAGCAGCTCCTTTGACAGCTGGGGTGCCCTTTCCAAAAGCTGGGCTACAGCCTTCCCAGCCAGCCTCAGAGCACTGGGGAGTCTGGGCAATGCTTCATTGAACTGCTCCCTGCCCAGGGGAAGGCTGTGCCCACAGAGGCAAAGGTCTTTCTCTGCAGGCCAGCTGTGCCACTGACACCTGGCAGCAGCAACACAGAGCAGATGTGGAGCTGAGCCCTGCAGCGCTTTATAATTTTGGATGCACATTATAAAAGTGAGGAGTAAGAGCCTCCAGGGGAATGGTCCATCTGGAGACTTAATGGCCCCTGCCTACTTCTACCTGACTGGTGCAGTGCGAGATCCTCAGGGAGGTCTGAATTCCTTAGCACTCAGTTGTTTCAAGCAGTCAGGTGCCCTCTTTTTGAGGACAGCAGTCATTAGGTACATGGTGTAAGCAGGAATGGTCCTGCTGTGGTGAGGCTTTAAGGGCACCTGCTCACCAGCCAGCCTGCTGCGCTGCAAAAACTTGCAAGTGACAGGAACACCCTCCCCATGTTAACATGTTTCTAGAATTGGGTTTTCCCTGTCCTCATTTCTCCTTGATGAACCCAGGAGGAGGATGAGGTGATGAAGTGCAGTTTTTAACTACCAATGGTCATCTTCAAAATGGATGGCCAGCCACAATCACAATGCTAATTAGATATAAAGAATTGATGTGATATTTGCTTTGGGTAGGAAGGCAGTTTTAGGGGCAAAGTTACAGACCCCTGTTAGGAATTCCTTGTTTCATTGTTGTGCTTTTTTGAACACTTGAGTAAATACTTTCTGGCAACTTGCTGCCACTCATTTTGTCTGCTCCATAACTCTGTAAGGATCATCATTAGCTTCAGTACAGGTCAGAAACCCTCTCCACACTCTGCCTTGTCCTGCCTGTATGTGGCTTTACATGGCACTGTCAGAGATGATGGTCTTTTCTCTTTACTCCATTTGGGCATGATATCACATCCCGCTGTAACCTCCCTCCCTCACACCCTGCCATGCAAATGGGCCAGTTCCGTCTAGCTCATTCTCCAGCCCTGCCCCAAACACAGCAGGAACCATCATCCCTCTGTGTGCACTGTGAGCACACCAGTAATCCTTGGGTACCTGTGAAGCTTTCATTCCCCTTGCTTCCCCTTCAGTCACTGCTTCTGCAGAGTCTGAGTACCTTCTGGCCACAGCTTTGGTGGGCTCTAAGATTTAAGGTCTACCCTGTGGGCTACACCAGCTAAGTCAAGGGCTGCATCTTCTTGTGGGCTCAGTAATCAGGTGCTCTTTGAAGCAGTCTTTGAATATAACTAAAAAAGCTCATCTCTATATCCAAGCATGATGTCTGCCTGGTCTGTGGGTGTTTGGAGCTTTCATACAGCAACAGTATAAGACGTTATTTGTATAACACTGATTATCTAGGAGGGTACAAAGCAATGCAGGCTTTGGGTGTCTCTAAGGTGTAAAGGCAGAAAATGTTGGATAATGCACCATGTGATAACTTCAGCTGCCTGATGGCTGAGTGCACACTGTCACATGAAAAGCTGCTTCTTGCCAGAAATACTTGCTGCATTTTCTAACACGGAACATCCCCTCTGTCCTGGTGGAAGATGCCAGTCTGCCTCATGCAGGAAGCTGAAGGGGGACTTCGGAGGGACCATCTGGTCACTCTGGTAGCACACCCCTGAGTGAGCTCAGCTCACTCTGGTTCTTGTGGACAGATGTGACTCTGTGGGAAATCTGTTGCAATGTCTGCTCACATGGCTACAGCCAGTGGTCTTTCACTAAAAAGTCAGCAGCGCAGTAATGCCACTACTTGAGTTTACCTTCTCCTTAACACTTACCTTCATGTCCCATCAAGGCTGGCTAGTGGTCCTGCTCCCACGATAAACAACCTAGATGCAAAATTCTGCATTATGTCCAAGTGCAAAAATTAAATGAATTATTCATCCTAATGCAATCCACTTTCCTGTGGTTTTTGATGCAGTCATGTATGTAAAAGCTGTACAGTGTATCTAGGACTACTGCTCTTCACTGGAAATGGACATAAGCAAACAGAACAAGTTTAGTTCCCTGGGTGCAGCAAATTGTGGGAGGAAGGACCATCCCACAGGGAAAACTGCAGAATTTTCCCTGTGCTTCTGCAACCTAAGACTCCCACCCTCATGTTTTGCTAAGGCAGTTTACAGTATGTGAATCTTCCCTGTGGTTTGGTCTTGTTCTTTTAAACTTCTTTGGGGTTTTTGTTTTGGTTTTTTTTGTTTGGTTTTTTTTTTTTTAATGTGAGTTTAAACAGTCTCTCATTAAGGCTTCTGAGCGTGTGCTAAGACTTGTCTTGGAAATGTGTATTCAGGTGGTTTGTAAGATTTGTATTATTTGCTTCTTTTGGAGCCATTCTGGTGTATTATGTAAATCCATAGCTAAGCATTTCCTGGGACCATTTATTGTAAAAAATGCCTAGTTTGGAACGTGAACAGTGCTGAGCAAAACCAATTGCTTCTGTCTGTCTAGTTCAGAGAAGAAAGATCAGCCTGGACATTTTTTCTTTCATTTAAGAGAAGACAATTTTCTTCTTTCATTGCTTATCAGAATGTGTTTTCTGCAAATGAGCTGGAAATTCCCAGAACAGGTAAAAGTTTAAAGGCAGAACATCAGCCCCAAATTGTGTGTAGAAACACTTAATGGTCAGACATTTCAAAGTCTTAGCTGAACAGTGAATTGACTTCTATGGTCATTTCTTGCATTTAATAGCATGCTTACATAAAAATATGCATGAGACGATGAGCATTAACAAGCCTTTAGGTTCTTTTATATAATGTCAATTTCTGAGAACCTGTTTAATCCCCTGAACAGTTAGTTTTCAGTTCATGTAATCATGTAGGTTTAGTGACAAGCCCCAGGTCTACCTGTTGCTTTAAGCTGCAGTTCAGACTTTTTCTATGTATTGACTCTGCACAAAGTCACGCACAGAGCTGAGGAAAGCAGGCATGGGGTACCTGACACCAGGACCTTCTCCATCCGTTCTTAGTTTAAAGGTTTGTTGTTGCCTGGCCAGGTCCTTGCTTCTCTCACCCCTGCAGGCTTGGGAAGGGGTGTGGGTTGCAGTTTGTGTCCATTCCCTCCCGTGGGAAGGAGGCTTGCAAGGGGCTCTCTAGGGGTACACGCAGTGGGAAAGATGTGTGATTTTTAGTCCTGGCCCCACTACAAGTCTCCAAACTTCCTCCCTAGGGTTTATGCAAGCCACACCTGGAAGGTCAGAAAAGGCAGAATGCTTCTTGCAGGCACAGCCAGTTACAGATCACAGGTCACGGCAGGGGTGGGATGAGCTGTTAGGGGTCACGGCAGGACCTGCCACTCTGCAGTGCCTCTGAAGCAAGCCCCCAGTTACTTAGAGCTGGCAGAGGGCAGTGCAGCCCTGTCTCCCACCTCTCTCCTCCACGGTCTGATGTACCTGGGTACTGTGTTACTTCAGACAGCACAGCCCTGAGACGTATCACCATCACCTGAGTTTAAACTAAGCTGGAAATAAATCTTTTGAATTATACATTGTGGTGGAGCAGCACATTGTGCCACTGAACCAACTGTGCTAGAGGAAGGGAATGTAAAAGCCATTTCCATTTGCAGTGGGGGAAAGTCCCACCAGCAGTGTTGCCCCCTCACAGGTGGTCCAATGGCAGCAACTGTGGGGCCATATCCAGCCCTAAACCTCCCGTGCGAGCAGCACCCACACCCCATAGCAGCTTCCCTCTGCCACCTTCCCACAGCTGGGCTTGGGGTTGGAGCGCAGCCCTGCAACCCACTCTGCTTTTCACCTGGGGATCCTCCAGTGTGGGCCCGAGGCACACGGAGGGACAGCATGAGAGGTGGGATCCCTGCTGGGGCACACCAGGAAGGGGTGAAACCCTTACTGGGCTTAGCATGGACCTGGGCTCATTGCTGGAATGGGAGCAGCACACTGGAATGGCACAGCATAGCACAGTCCGTGAGTGACCTGCTGCTTGAATTTCCTGCCGTGTAACATTTGTAGACATGCTTCTAAATTGACCTGACCCTGAAGACAGGAGCAATCAATTAAAGATACTTTGCCCTGTGAAATCAGCTGCAAAAAAAATGTACTTTTATGACAGGCTGCACTTGCTACTTTCTTCCTTCTAAGGACAGGATGCTCCAAGCTTGAGATTTTCTGACAATAGTGAAGCATTTCTTCTACTCTTCTCAGTTACAGATCTGGTAAAGGAAAAATGCCTGATTGTGATGCATCACTCACTAAACAGCTTAATGGCGCCCCATCCCCAGCCATTACTGTGGGCAGTATTAGTTAAACAACCACTTGAAACATGACAGGCATTTTCCAGGAATAAAAGGGATACTCCTTGCCTCTGAGTCCAGAAACCAGTGCCAACACTGAGGCTGATATTACCTGCAGAGCTGCAGTCTCCCATTAGGCAGGGTATAATGAGACACCAAAGGGCCAGGCTCTGCATCCCTAGTTCAGTCCCCAGCACAGACAGACTAGACTGGGTAAGTCCAGCGCATCTCAGAGGGGCAGTATGGCCAGTTCTTGTCCTCTGGCTACTGGCCATGGGGTGCAGTGTGCCTCAGCACATAGTGCAGGCAGCAGGGTGGGCAAAGGGCACCAACAAACCCAGGGCAGGTCTCAGATCTCTGCCCCATGGAAGCTGAGAAGGAGCTTGTGCCCTCCCAGCACAGGGAAGCAGCTTTCTCGGGCTTTTCCTGGTTCACAGGAGGAAAGCTGGAGGCAGGGCTCTGCGGATTTTGTTGTAGGAGCCTTGCACCTGCCATGGCAGGAATCCTGGGCACCTCTCTGCAAAGTGCTGAGGCTAGCGGATTTATTCACAACATTTTATGATCTGGGACACACCACAGGAGCCTCTGTGCAACTGTTCTGTTGGCATGTGAACCTGCAGTGACTCAGGAAAAAGGCACTCAGGAGCTGTCTTGATAACTAACAGGAGTTGGCTATAAAATAAACATACGGGAAAAGCAAATCCCCAGCTCTCCAAAGGTGCAGCCTACCGGCAGCCCTCACCCTGCCTCTTTCAAGCACCTAGGGACTTTGCCCCTCTGTGCACTAGCTTGCACATCTGTAAAATGGGTTTCATGAGCTCATCTTTTGCTTGCACTGCTTTGAAATTTGCTCACCTGAGAGGCTGGTTTTGTCATGACTGCCCTTCAGGTCCAGAGGCTCAAGGGGGATGGAAGCAGAGCTCGAGGCATGATCCTGTTTTCTGGGAAACACATCATATACGTTCCTGGAGAGCAGTTTTGAGGAATATTTTGGCTTAACTGAGTCTTCTATCTGTACAGCAGTCTTCTACCTACCATGGAGCATGATGCATGAGGGATGCTGTGGCCCTAACAGGATGAATTACAAAAAACTGTCCTAGGAATTTTTTTTCACTGAGAGAAATGAAACTTGATTTTAGTTTCCTTCCCTCCTGTTAAAAGCCAGGGCACCCTATCTCTTTGCTTTGCTTTTGCTTCCTGCAACTGGCTTGCTAGTCGTTCCCCCAGGAAGACATGGCACGACATTTTAGTCTACAGTCTCTTTCTTCATACGTTGAATTGAAAATGTATGACTGTTAACAGCTCATCTGCACATTATTTACCCATGCAAGCCTAATCAGTGCAGGGATTAGCAAAACATGTTTTGCCTGCCAATCTCTAATCAAGAGGGCAGATTCAATGGCAAGGTGGTGGCTTCGCAGTGCTCCAGGGAGGCAATGCTCACTCTGCTGAAAATCAGGAGCAATTTAGCCAAATTCAATTTGCAGCTACAAATCTTGCAAGGTCAAAGTAAGAATCACAGTCTACAAAGAATAAGTATCACCTGCTAGGAGCAACAGCAGATCCAACCTGCTTTGGAGGAGAGTACTGTAGTATGAACATTGAGACAATGAAAATTGTAACAAAAGTTAACAGTCTGTAAAGGAGAAATAACGAACTTGTATAAAATATTCCCTTAGGATGTGTGTTCCTCCCAGATATTCTCTACTTTGCTGCATCTTTCCCAAAGATGCAATGACAGCTTCAGTGCATTTTTAATCTTTCAGACATAGGTTTGTTCTGCGGTATCAAGAGGCATGGGGGAACGTACTGTGCATGCTTTTTTCTGGTTCTTGTCTACCTTTTCTCTACATAGGTGGGATTTATTTTTCATTTTTTGCAAAATGCTGACAAAAAGCATTTCTTCCAGTCTTGGCAGAATTTTATACGCTCATCTGCATGAGGTTCAAAGCAGTGGAGGAGCATCTTGACTACCTAGCAATGGCTAAAGACAAAACTAGACAATGGAAGGTGAATAGTCTTAAACATGTAATTGGGAGCTCAGTGGGGGGAAAAATGGAGCTTTACTGTCATATCTTATTTGCAAGTTTTATTTGACTTCAACACCTGCTTTCAATATGATTAACTCTTACTTAACATGCAATTTTGGCACTGACAACTTCCTATTTACTTCACTGGAGATGCTCAGTTCCAGTGACGGAGCTATTTTGCTAGTATTGTTGTGCTGGAGACATGCCTAATGGGGCAGATCTAATTTGCCATTTGCTGGGTTAATGATGATACACACTATAAAGATCATGAGGAAAACCAAGAACTCATACATGAAAGATTAAAAAATCAGCAAACAATTTAGAGTAAAAATACAAACAGCAACATCTCTATGCCTTAGGCTTTTCCGTAGTACAGCACAGCACAGTTCCTGTAGTGCCATAGCAGGTATGTGCCATTCCTAAGCGACATTACATGTTTCTACCAGGCCATGCTAAGTTTTCAGTGACAAGTAGCAGGGGACCAGCATCTCTACTTGGGAGAGTGGCCCACTGGTATATGTAGCCCAGCCAGTGCTGATCAGGACTTTCTTGGGGGACTTGTATCACAGCAGCACCAAGGTGGATTCAGTTGTGCCATGTGGTGCCCACTGCTTTATTTTATACCTACAAGCAGGTTTCCATCTGTCCCTGCTGCTGTCTTCCCATGCAGACAATGTTCTGAAAGTCAGGCAGCTGCTTCTGCTCCCAGATGGGCTTTATGGGCTTTACACCACCCATCCCAGTTGGCAACTTGAGGAAGAAGAGAGCAACCAGGCTAGGCATGTGCCCCTCTTTCTCACCTGTACCATCCTGTTACCCCGCTAGACAGTAGAGATGCCTGCTGCAGCAGCTCCTCGGCAACACCCCGCAGCAAGCACACCCGCTGTGTAACATCTCTCAAGAAACATTCCCAAGGGCCACGTGTAAGCAGGCTGCAATCTTAGTTCACATGTAGACCTCCTCCCAGCCGTGTAATCCTGCATTTTATTTCAGTCATGAGCCTTCAGATTGTCTGTGAACATGGATATGACACTTCTGAGTGGGAGCAAGCTTTTCTTTATTGCTGCTGCAGCAATTAAGCCAGTATGCTTCCCTTCTAGTATCCTTCCTTTGAGATTTCCCTTCCAGTCTTACACAGGCCTTTGCTGTTGCCTTGGCTAATACCTTGCATTTATTTTTACAACCAGCTGCTAATGGGGGCAGAATCGAGGAAAATAAGCAGGAAGCTAGTTTATCTCAAAAATACGGCATCATGCCCTGCAACACCAAAACTGCTTGCTGTCTGCTGCCACCTTCTCTGGGAACAGCAGCAGCTGTAGGAACGTACTTTTCACACGGAGGATTACTTAGAGTTTAGGAGAAATCAGGGTGGCTCTGCAGGACGTCTGAGGGTGGTATGTTCAGCCTGACCCAGAGATCCATGGAGTGCTTTGCATCACCATTTCCCTGTGGCCTCTCTGGCTGTTGTCCACACCCAAAGTCCCACTGCTCTGTGGTTAAAGCAGAGTGAGTCCAGCAAGTGAAGCTCTATCAGGAAGTGAGCAGCAAGGCAGCTTTCAGGTTGAGGTGGCAGATGACAGCAGCAGGCACAGGATTTCTGTCAATACAGGCAGAAGTAGGTTTGGTCAGTCTTGGATGACAAATTTTTCTTTAAAGACAAGGGATGGGATTTCTCCTTCCAGACATGTGCTGGAGGTGCCTGTGTCTGTGCTCCTCACCCTGTAGCCCCTTTTAGAGCTGAAGGAGCTTCTTTCTAGGCTCAGTGTCTCCCAAGGTGGGCAGAAAAGGCAGTTCAGGGACATGTCATCTCCAGTGACTCTGAATAGAGTCTGAGGTCCTTGGATAAACATAAAAAGTTGCTTGTACATACCTAAAGGTCAGCAGGCAGAAGCTCCCCACTACCACTCCATGTCCCTGGGACTCAGTGCTCTGCCAGATTATTAGAGCCACATGCACACACAGAGCATCTTCAGGGTCTCCTCCAGATGGATGTCTTGGAGGTACATGGAAAGAATACACGCTATAAGCAAATAAGTTTGCTTGCTGTTAATGTTTGCTTGCTGTTAACTGTGCCTTTATTTAAGATAGGACAGGGGCTCTTGATCCATACGTATATGGCCAAGAAGATAATTTAAATCTTTGCAGAGAGTCTAAGGGACAATGAGCACCAGAACACGCTCTGTGTGAGTGGGGAGAGAGAGCCTGCAGAGGACCATGACTGACAGGGTGGTTGTTTCCACACTGCAACAGCCCCCTGCTTGCTTTCTTTGCAAAGCATTCCTCTGGCACTTCTGCCCACATTAGCAAACAGCAAGGATATAGTCCCAGAAGATCCCAAGAAAATCTGCAGCCCCCAGGCATCTGGTAGCTCTCTCTATACCCTGGGTGAGCTAGGGCTAGCTATGCAGCAGGACTGGCTCAATAAAGCCCAGATAAACTGAGGCAGAAAGTCTTTTATCCTGGAAATGATATAGCTTGGCTGCTGGCCCTGTCAATCAAAGACAGAGGAGGATGGTGGTCTCCCTGACGGAGTGGGGTTCTTCCCCAGCAACTTGTCCACCGCCGCTGAACACTTGTCCCAGGAGGAGATACTCAGCGCCATCTCCTTACCAGCCCTGAGGCAGACAGCTTTCTCTGGGCCAAGTAGAGGACTCTCTCTGTGCCCTGACCTGGGCAAGTAGACCTGCAAGAGTCTGTACTGTAAAACCTCAAGGAACCAACCCCAGCTCCCAGTCTGTCCCGTGGCTTCAGGAGACTTGGGGTCAGACCTCCTCATACATGGGTCCACAGTGCTGAGTTGGACTCCAAAGGATGCTGAATGCTTTCAGATTGCCCTCTAGGTAGGGTGGTTCTTGTCTTTCTTAAAAAGTACCATTTTTCTTAGCAGCTGAGAACATTAAAATATTCATAAGCAGTCTCTACTGGCGCAGTCAGGCATGCCTGGAGTGCCACAGGACATGAGCTCTGGTTTTGCCAAGGACTATGCATAAAACATCAGTATACTCATTGGGTATGATGTGCCCTTGTAGGCAAATACTGGACAGGAGGAGCAACTGTGTCCAAAACGTCCTGTCAAAATATTTAAAGTTGAAGGCTGTTTTTTCTGGAATGATTTTGTCCCCCAACCGTTTTGGGATTATGGTGTCAATTATATCCCAGTCCTGTCTTGCTTCTCATAACTATTTACCTACTGCTACTCACCGACAATTCTCTTCATCAAATGCTTCCTGGTACAGCTTCACAAGCTGCATTATGGCACCAAGGAAAAATCAGCTTCCTCGACAAGCAGCAGCAAACTTGGGAAGACAATTAATTGTGAGGGGTTTACTGTAGGATATATAGTCATCCTGGCACATGAAACATACCACATTTCCCGTCATGCTTCTCAGAATTAACTGAAGATTCCAGGTCCAAGAAAGCTGTCTAACCCATCTGCTACCCCACAAAGAAGCTGCAGTTCAGCAGTGATGAAGTTTTGAACAGTCATCCTCACTGTGCACGTAGGTACATGTCTGGAAGCACCCTCTACAGCCCAGGGTGTCCTCAGGGAGAAGCTCCCTTACAACTCCACACTGGATAGGGAAACCTCTGCCATAAGGAGGTCGCATTTGGAAGCAGGAGCCAGCCTACAAGAAGCAATTCACACTTGGTTAAACCAGCCAAAGCAGCTAAAAGGAAGCTTCATTGTATAGGCCAGTGAGAGGAGACCCCCAAAGGGGGAAATGCAGCTCAAGGTCCTGATCGTGCCAGGGCAAAGCTGTCCTTTGGGGCATTATGGCACTACACTGAGTGCTTCAGAGTTGAGAGTGAGGTCCAGGCTGTGCTACCATATGGATACAGGGGTATCTGATAAAGAATCAAGCCATAGTACAGTAAAAACACATTTCTACTGTACATGAAATAGTGATACCAAACTCTATGTGTGGAGAACAGATTTTTGGCAGGAGGAACATTTTTTCCTCAGGATGAAAACCAACATAAATTCCATTTTAGTCCTTTCATTTGACTACAGCCTTCCTGTCCCTCCCATACTAACATTTAATTTAAACTGTGCCTACGTTTTTTGTCTTCAGAACATTAGATGGGCTGCCTGTGACACCCTAGAAGTCAAACCCTCTCTGGTGTCTTGGGTAGCAGGTTTAAGCCTGTTGTGAAGATAGGGATTGGTTTTATCAATGTCTCTCTGCATCCCTGTGCACTCCCTGCATCCCCTGTGGTAAAAGGCTGGTACAGAAAGTGCTTCAGAGGGCTGAAGCAGAAGGCCAGACTTGAAGTGGGTCTAGTGTTTGTGGAAGGGAAGAGTGGATCCAGGCCATGTGCAGAGCTCAGGCAGTGCCTCTGGGTGCTGCACACATCCCTGAATAGCCCCACTCGACGTGGGCAGGTGGGAAGTTGGGCCATGTTTTGTGGTAGCTCTTTTACTGACACCAAGAGTCAGTTAACAGGTTTGGCAGGGAATAGGCTGCTGCCAGAAGGTAATTTCATAGAGGACAAGTGACCAAGGGACACTGGTGTGGTGGCTGTAACACCAAGTGACATGGCACAGAACCAGTGGGTCAGACTCAAGTGTCCATGTACAGCAGCCAAAGCCCAGGGTCATCACACTCAGACATGGTCAAGTTCTCAACAGCCATGACTTGATATGAGCGACTGTCAGGTGACAAAACCCGACAAACACAAAGTATGCATTTTCTCTACTCTGCAGCCTTGTACCTGCTGCAGCAGAGAGGGTGTAGGTGGAGGTAGAGTAAGTGATGGGGGAAATTTGAAAAGGCTCAAAGCATGGATGGCTTTCTCTAGGTAATCACCTCATAATAGCCCTATCTTCTGAGAAAGTGGATCAGAATCACACTTTCATCAGACACCAAATAATGAGCTTTACTAGCCCAGTGTCAGGAAACAAACAGCTTGAAATTCAAGGCAGTACTGAAGATTTGGCCTTCATTGTCAGAGGAAAATTTAATTTTGCTCAAATGCTGTCAAAACACCTCATTAAAGTACTTTGTGGCCTCACATTTTGTAGATTTGAAAGCAAGCAAAGTCAGCACAGGCCACGGCACAACTGTTGACCTCCACCTGCACACTTCATCAGGCTGCAGGCTGCACTCTGCCTCGCAGACCACTGCATTTCTTCCCCATTTCCCACCAGCTCCTGGTGCACTCATGCTATTGCTCACCCCTCAGCTCTTCCACCTGATCTTTTCCCATCCTTGCTCCTTCAGTCAGGTTCAAGCAGGTGCTCTCCAGCTCCCTGATGCCTTCTCTGTGCCCATTCAGCTGCCAGGTGGGACACAAACTGCTGGTGTTTCCTTCACCCACACCAGGTCCAGACCTGCTCCAGCTGCCTCCCACTTGGGGATGCACAGCATCCCCAGCCCTCACTGTATGTATGAGCTCCTGACTCCACCACCCTGTGCTGCTGCTCCAGCTGACCCAGTAGATCCCTGGGGTCCACTGTGCTATGCCCCACTGCACTCACTCCAGTGGGCAGCTGCTCCCAGGGGGCTTTGAGACAGGTCCTACCCCTTAGGTAGAAAAACCCCAGACCGGGCTCCTGTGAGGCTTCTTCCAAGCCCTGTACAGCAGATCACGGATGAGTACCAGGGTCCCCTGGCTGCAGCAGGAGCAGGAATCAAAGGGCTTTGCTGCCAGCCCTGGCCCCTTGGCATCCTGGTGCCCACAGGGGTGAAATGACAAGGATGACCCCACGCTGTTTCAAGACATCCACTGTGAAGGTGCTCATGGCAAGAGTGGGATTATTACCTTCTGGCTTCACCTCTCCCCTCGCTCTTTCATTGCTGTCCCTCCCATATTTGCAGCCTCTGCATATTTGTACCCTGTGCAGGCGCTGGCTGTTGCAGCAAGATGCTGAAAGTTGTTTTTCTTCTCCTCTTTAAGGTTTGTGTCCCTCTTTCCCCAAAGGAAAAGAAGAGGAGCAAGAAAGAAAAGAAATCTGTGTATTTGCTGCAGACTGTGACTGGCTTGTGTAATAACGCTGCCTTTCTCTCCTTGTTTTAGGGAGTGCTGCCGATTTTTTGGAGACAATGGCTTGACTTTGAAGGTATTTTTTACCAAGGCAGCACCCTTTGGTGTTCTTTGGACACTCACAAACTACCTTTACTTACATGCAATAAAGAAAATAAACACTACGGATGTCTCCGTGTTGTTCTGCTGCAACAAAGCTTTTGTGTTCTTGCTTTCATGGATCGTTCTGAGGGACAGGTTCATGGGAGTGAGGGTAAGTGCCTCCTTATCTCTGTCTCCCTTCTTCCCTCTCATATTTCTGCCTTTCTTTTTCCCCTTCCTTCCCACAGAGCAGCACACCATGCAGACAGCCAAGTTAGTAGAAAGATCCTCACAGAGCAGGGGACAGGTCTGTCCCTGCAGCCTGCCCAGGTGCCTGCGACATCCCAGAGCCCCCAACTTCCCCAGCCTGGTGCCTTTGTGCATTTCCCTTCAGAAAAGAGGTAACTTGCTCCAGTGTGGCATGAAGGTCAGCTGCTAGCTCCATGTTGCTGTGGACATGTGTCAGCCTTTGCTGGCCTCTTCCAAGAGACTATGCCTAGGCTGTGGCACCAGACCCAGTTGTTTCTAACTGCACATTCTGGAGAGGAGAGGAGAGGAGAGGAGAGGAGAGGAGAGGAGAGGAGAGGAGAGGAGAGGAGAG
>JAAGNO010018894.1:0-32243 GCA_033439905.1 Ceryle rudis | reverse complement strand
AGGGGGGGGGGGGGAGAGGGGGGGGGGGGGGGGGGGGGAGGGGAGGGGAGGGGGGGGGGGGGGGGGGGGGAGAGGAGAGGAGAGGAGAGGGTGGGGCTGCCCCCACTTGCCTGTGGCCAAAACGTGTGTGTATCAGTGGTGGAGGATTGGAGTTAGGCTGGTGCATGGGGACTTGTGTCTGGCCAGCAGCTGTGGGCATGGGGCCAGGCAACTCTCCTACTGGTACCCCAAATGTTTCCTTATGCCCATAGTCCTACACCATGCGTGAACACCCATGCCACAGTAGCAACAGAGCTGCATGAGGGGGTAGTTATTGGAAATCCCTGTGGCTCCCTGCTGACCCTGCTGCCATTTTTGCATCCCTCAGCATACTGTGTCCTCTGGTAGCTAAACCAGATGGGTGGGTGCCTGGTGCCTGCCCCTGTGACCCACCACTGAAGGGCCAAGGAGTCTGTTCCAGGACCAGGAGTAACTATAAGGAAAAGGCATCAGTGGGTCCCTCCTGCTTCACTGCACCAGCAGGCTAATATTAACAGCAATAATGGCAATAATGCCTATTTTTCACCCACCCAGCCAATGTTTTCAGTGCTCAGAAGAAGTTGTTAGCCTTTACTGCATGGAGTAACCAAGAGTTAACTTTTTTGGGAAGTGCTCCTTTCTGGCAGGAGAGCTTGGCCAGCCTCGTGGCTGTGGCAGCCAAGAGGCTGCTCAGGGAATCGTTGCAAAATGTACCTGCCAAAAGCCCAGCCTGCCCAGCTGGAGTCTGTGCTTGCCCACCCCCCCTGCCCAGGTAGCTGTACTCTGAAAACAAATTAACTGGGTTTTTTGAGCACAGATGCAAGGGCATCCTGAAATGATCCCAGAAGCAGAGTCACTGTTACCCTAGCTGGACATGAAAAAGTGTGGTTTTGTGGTCTTCAACTGTCTTGTGGCACTGTCAGATGTTAGTGCTGGTGGGATGCCAGGAGAAGAGGTATGTGGAGGGCTGACTGCTGCTCTCCTGTGCGTGCAGCTTACTCCTTGGTCTGCATGTGCTATCTCTCTCTGCTGGGTATGGCTGAGGCCTAGGGAGGAGAGGAAAGAAGCCCATACAACATGCTGGAGCAGAGAGTCTTCTCATGCTCCCCTGGGTGAATGGCAATGTGTGAAGAGCCAGGGTGGTCAGGAGTTCTCCAGCAACTTCCTAGCCAGGCTATGTCTTGTGCTATGGCAGGTGACAGGCGCTGGGGGACTATTCCTGCTCTGGGTTGCCCCCAAAAGGGGTGGAAGGAGGGGAGGGACCAGGGAAGCAGCCCCAAGTGGTGGTCTCAGACATGTTCAGCTGTCCTTCATTTCTTATCAGCACTGCTTTGGGAAAGGCTGACTCAAGCAATGAAGTAGAGATGCAGACCAGGGGCCAGTGTGGTGGGGGCCATGAGGGATGCTCCTGCCATTCATCTGAGCCCCTCACCATGGGATCTGGCCCTGATAAGAGTTAGCAAGTTGGGGGGGGGGATGTGTGTGTCTTCCTGAGAAGCCACCTCCATGCCCAAGGAGGAACATGGCTATCTTCCACCATGGTGACAGGCCAACAAGGGGCCTCAGCACAGGGAGAAGGCACTCACAGATGGACTGTGCTATTTGCTCTTGGGCAGACAAGATATTCTGACACGTGGCAAAATGTAAGTAAGGAGTTGCTTGTCCCTTGGGACTGACAAGTCACAGGACACCACAGCAGTCCTGCCATCCAGCTTTGTGTGGCACAGTGGGAGTGCTTGGACACTCCTGTCTGCAGAGAATACATAGTGCGAAGTCTCTTGGTGAGATGCATTGTCTTCCCCTTTTCCTCCCTTTTCCCTCCCAGCTCATGTGAAAAGCAACTGGTATAGAGGGTGGCACTGCGTGGCATACTGGGGGTAGCCTCGAGATGAACCCCAAAACAAAGCCCTCTTCCTGGGACTGGCAACCAGAAGTAGGGACAGCTGCTGGGGTTTGTCCAAGAGCGACCTAGGGATTGCAAGCCAGCACACAGCACAGCCCCAGTGCTGAAAGTCCTTTGAGGCCTCGCTGTGTCAGAGCTGCTGAGCCCTTCAGAAGCACCCTTTGAGAGAATATTTGGCAGATGCAGCTGAAATAGGGACAGTGCCTTGCCCTGTGGTGAGCAGGAGCCCTCCCAGGCTCAGCCTCCATCCCCACAGCAGTGCAGCAGGATGGATAGTGTTGTAGCAGAGCTCTGACAGCACATTGGGCTGTACCTGTTTACACACACTGGAGAAGAGGCCAGGTGAGAAAGGCAGCAGCTCGGTGGGGTTTAAGCACATACAAGTACCTTGGCCTTCAGAAGTGCAACTACCAGCTCTGCAAGCACTTAAATCACAACTTGATTGGAATTTAAATGGAAGCACAAGCTATAAAATCCCATCCTCACCATTCAGGCACTAATACATGCCTACAGCTCCTGTAATGTAGTTGCACTTCTACCCCTTTCCCTTAATTATGCCCAGAGCACAGAGTGTCCAACTGAGCTGCAAGCTGTTGTGTTTTCAGAGAAGACACACATGTAATGAAGCTGTGAGTGCCTGAAGTGTTGCCTCTGCAAGCCCTGCGATGCTGAGGCATTTGTAAGTAACTGCAGGCTGTTAGCTGTGTTGTGGTGTGGTTCAAGCAGCCTGTCACTGATGCTAGTGATGTGCTTGACAGGCAGGCTGAGAGGCTTCCAGAGGAAGCGTATGTGACATTCTTAGCATGTCAACAGGTGAGGCCAAGACTCATCTGACACTCGTGACACGCTTGATAGAAGAGACAAGGACTTCTGCCCCAGCAAACCTGCTTGCAGACTGCATTTATTTGCTTTGATCTTGGACTTCGGTGTTTCCCTCTGTGCTACAGTAAATGAAACAGCTAAGGATCTAAGAGAGACATTGCTTGCAAGTAGCTTCTGTGTACATAACGTATAGAGTGGGACAAGGAAGGAAATATGCTATCAAATCCCAAATCATGATCTTCCTTTCCAACCAGGCAGAGACCCAGCATCCCAGGAGGTGCTCTGGAATAGGCCAGCCCCTGACATTGGAAGCAAAACTGCGATGCTTTTATTTGGCAGTTCATTAATGCACACCCTAAGTCTCTACCGCAGTTGCAGCGACCAGTGGGGGCTCAGGCAGGCTCCTCTCATCAATGGCATGGAAGTACTTGCTGTTTGCCCCAGCCTCGAGTGTGGATGTGGTCTCCACTTGGCTCTCCAGTGAAGGCTGGACAAGTCCAATGCATCTTGGATGGGAGATGGTCACACCTGGAGCAGATGCTACAGGAAACATCTACTCTTTGTCACCTGATCTGTAGCACAGGTGATGTTGAAGGGCTGAAGCTGCCATCTGTCAGATATGCCTAAGCCATGTATCTTGCAGCTCTACAAAGATACTGAGTCAGAGCTAAGGTGTCTCTGCCCCAGAAGCCTGGCTCCAGAAGCTCCCTGTAGTAGACACATAGAAAAATCTGTTTGAACAGGAAAAGCCTATAATGATATTTCCTCATTAGACTTTCCAGCCTCCAGCAATTTGAGGCTCAAGGACTTCCTGAGATGGAAACAATGTTCCTATAGTTAACAGTCCTTGATGGATTTTTTTTTTCTCCCGAGTTTATCCTTGTAAACTTTTCACATCTACAGTGTGTAACAGCAAAGCTTTTCTTGGATGAATTATATGTTGGGTGAAGACAAATCTCTTTTTCGTTGTTCTGCACCTGCCCCATGGTAGTCTCATTTAATGACTTTTTTTTCTTGTGCCTCTGAAGCTATTCAGAGTGTCTGAATTTTTATTTGACAAGCAACAGCACACTGACATGAAAGAAATGCTGAGAACTTCTGAGCTCCTTCAGTCCTGCCTGTCTGAAACAGCCCCACATTGCTGTACAACCATCCACTGAATTTTTTTTTTCTCTCCTTGCCTCAAAAAGAAGCCTGTCCAGGACTGCAGAGCTCAGTTACACCACCACCAAGCTTTGCTTTAGAAATGATGCTGTGGAGCTGTGCATGGAGAGATCTGATACTGACAGGGCTGCAAGCCAAGATGCTGTATCTGTACCTCTCCAAATTTGCAGCATGTGCACCCAGCCTTTGCAGCTTGCACTGGGTTCCACTCTGATCATGTCTTCAGAACCCGATGCTCCTCAACTGGGCCATGCAAGGGGCTGGGGAGCTAGGGGAAACACTCCCCCTCCACAGCCTGCCAAAGCTGTATTCATGCAGCATCTTGAATAGTGGCACAGCAATTTCTAGACTCAAGCCCCTTCTTGTTGAGATGCTGTTAGCAGCTGTAGTTTCCACACAGTGTCAGCTTCTGTCAATATGGGTGCTTTTTTTCTACCCTTATGCCACCCTGCCATTCTACAGCAACACGTTTGGAGGAATTGATCCCCTTCTGTTTGAAAAAAAATGGGGCATTTTTCTGCTAGGGAAAATTGGGTGTGATGATGTCAGCATGCAGAAGGGATCTGCTGGGTGATTGTGGAAGCTTTATAGATGCCCTCTGGCACCAGCCTCACCTCAACCCAGTGGAAAGGCTGCTGGTGCTGCTGGGATAGTAACCTGCAGCTGGTACAGGGGTCTCCTGCACCGCAGCTTACTCATTCAGACGTCAGCAGAGCTTGGCACACAGGCTTTCGCCTTACATCTTCACAGTGGTGAACAGGAAAGGTGAGAGGAGGCTGTAGCTCTTGGATGTGTAGGCAGCTGCAACCTGTGGATGGGGCTTAAAACCCTGGTCTGGCCCTGGGAGAGGGCACAGTTGGCTGGCACTTGACCCAGTTGTGGGTCAGAATAAACTAATTTATCCCAAGCATTTTAGAAGTATCACGATGACTGTGCAGCCAAAGGCTATGTGGTCTAAGCAGGGGTTCCCACATCCAGACACAGGAAGCACAGAGCATGCAGAAATCCCTTTTCACCCCAGAATTACCACCTGGGGAGGCTCGAGGCATCTGGCAGGACAATTCCAAACAAAGGGTTTCTTGCTGACCCTCCTGAATCAGGGGCAGTCTGTTCCCTGCCTTCCTGAATGCTACCTCTCTTTGGACAACCCCTCCTTCAGGCACTGCTGTGGGCCTGGCTGGCTGACTAAACCTCCCTCTACCCTCTGAAATGACACAGCTGAATTTGAAAGCAGTTGCATGAGTTTTATTCCCCTGTTTATTTCAAAAACCTTTTTCCTCCAACACCTCCACAGGACTCAAAATCTTTCCTGCAAGTGACAGGGAATTCTTACTTGTGTTTTAGTGTCACACAGGCTACAGAGCCCCACTGATGGGGAGGCTCAGTGACAGAGATGAAATCCTCATTTCACCTCAGCGCCAGACACTGGGCCCCGTGGTCTGGCCTGTCTCATGCCCCCCGAGGCAGCTGCTCTTTCGCAGCTCTGCCTGCAGCTTCTCATCAGCCAAGGAAACCACAGGGGAGGCAGTGTCAGCTTTGTGGGTATCAACCTGAACTTGCTGCTTGTCTCCTACAGAAGCAGATGATGCAGAAGTACTGCCCTCTCATTTAAAGCTGTTCTCCCATTTTTCCATTTTGGGGGTTGTCCAGTAACACTTCATTTCTTTCTTTGTCTCCACCCAGATCGTGGCTGCTATATTTGCTATTGCAGGGATAGTTATGATGACGTACGCTGATGTGTTTCAGAGCCACTCTGTTATTGGGATAGCCCTGGTGGTTGGCTCTGCCTCAATGTCTGCTCTCTACAAGGTAAGTACACCTGGGTCTTCCCCCTAGAAAGATGCCAATCACCCCTGTCACTCTAACTGCTCCTATCTTACTTGCAAACCTTCATGCAGTTCAGTGCAACCTGCCCTTTTTTGAGGTGCTCTGCCATAAACTCATTGACTCTGTATTACTGCAGTCAGGGATTCACTTGCTTTGATGTCTGCCCTCACTTAGGCTAAAATTCCTATTTCCTAGGAAGAGTCTCCTCCAGTGCCCACAGGAGGACTTACAGATGCCCCACCTTCTTGTAAAATGAGGCTGCTTTTCCACAGGTGTTGGATTTAAACACTCATTCTGGAAGCACCCTGTAGAGATTTAGTTTCTTTTTAAAATCACTTTGTTACCTGCCCCTGCCATTCCTCCTTCAGTGGCATACATAGCCTACATTGGGCGTAAAGTACTGCTTTTTTTAATTGGAAATAATCACATATTGCTTTTTTTTAATTGGAAATAGTCACGTGCTTAAAATCCAAAGCACATGCCTATGAATCAAGGTCTCAACCTGGCCAAGCTGCACTATGCGTAACATGACATGCAGCCTTCTCTGCTTGTCAGAGAGCACTTCAACTTAGCCTGCAGCAAGTATGTGCATTTGCCACTGTGTTGCTCATAGTGCTAAGAGTCGCAGTCCACAGAAAGGAATAAGCACTTGTAGGGTGTGGTTCACCCACCCTGGCACGGACATGGCAACTGGGATGAGGTGTAGACGTCTCCATCTGGTCTAACGAATTGCACTGTATCAGTCCTCCAACAGAAATTGGCCAGGCAGACCCTGCAGCCTCAACGCAGGCAATCCAGAAACTTGCCAAGCTGAGAAGCATCTGTCTGTGTCCCTCAGCACTGTGCTACAATGCTTTCTGCTTTTTCAGATCAGCCTATGTCTTACATAATGGAGGTCATGCAGTTTCTTACAGCTCTTTCCTCTAAACGACATTTTCCTTTGCAAGACCAGAGATGTGTCCCTCCAGACCTGAGGAAACACCATGGCTCTGGAGTCATCTGCAGGCAGACAGGGTTATTCAAGGCTAGATCCTCTCTCTGTCCCCTGCCCCAGGGCCCGACTGCTCCTTGCAGGAATGAGGGTCTCAGAGCTGCTCCACAAGAGCCTGTGCATGGGGAGGTGATGGTGGCAGTGCTGGGAGGTGATGGCGACAGTGCTGGGAGGCTGTTACTCTGCAGTGTGCTTTGCATGAGAGGACGGACGGAGCTGTGCGGCTTGTTCTGCAATAAATGCCACTCCACTGCTGCTGTCACCGTTCTGCTCTTGCTTTCCAGAGTCTGGCTCTGTTTCCATGAGTTGTGCCCGATGAAGGAGCAGGCAGATCTACAGGCAGACAAGCTGCACCGTGTGCAGTAGAGCCACATCTACCTGCCTTCCTACTACAGATCACAGATGCTTAAGTCCGCTTGTACTGGCTGACAGCCCTGCTAGGGGCAACATGTCATCCTCAGGTGGCAATGATGAGTAAGTGGCTTTTGGGCCATTTTGCTCCAGTACACAGTGGCAATGCAGCAGCACTGGCCAGTGATGGCTGTGAGGTGATGGGAGCAGGCAGCAGCCCTGCAAACACAGCAGCCCTGCAGACTTGCCTGCAGGGCTCTGGGTAGACAGAGACAACTGACACTGGTGAGGGGGCCTGGCCTTCCAGCACAAACCAGTAAGTCAGAGTCCATCGGCTCTCCTGGTTTGCAGGCCCATGGCAGGGGAAAGCTGTACCCAGAGCCCACATGATCCACTGGATCCTCTGCAGTTCTGTAGTAAAAATCTAATGCAGAACCCTGACCAGACCAATCTGTGGGGGCTCCCCCGATGGGCCACTCTCATCCCTCAATTCCTCTCTCTTTATCCCTTCTCCTACTGACAACCCAAAGCACCACCACACACTTGCTAACTGATGTTGCTCAGCACCCAGCCCTTTGGCCCCAAGCAGGGGTTAGTGGGCCAAGATGCCAGGAGTCCCTGGAGCCAGGACACCAGCCCTCCAGAGGAGTGGTGCAATAGTTAAACCCATGTGTTTTCCTCTTGTAGGTTTTATTCAAACTTCTTTTGGGCAGTGCTAAATTTGGAGAAGCTGCCTTATTCCTGTCTGTGTTAGCTGTCTTCAATGTCCTCTTCGTTACCTGTATTCCTGTCATCCTTTATTTTACCAAAGTGGAGTACTGGAGCTCTTTCGACATCATTCCTTGGGGAAACCTCTGCGGATTTTCAATTCTCTTATTGAGTGAGTAGACAGGGGGCTCTTGCACTGCTCGGGGTGGAGGAGGGTGCCAAAAGCTGGCCACCAGTGGAAGCTGCCAACCTCTGACATAATGGAACTGTTTTCTCTTCTTCCCAACCTAATTATTAGCTTGAGAAATCATTCCTATGTGGCAGTGTAGACCACACTCCTGCTGTTATTACCAAGCCAAATTAGTGTGGCCCTCATCGGAAGGTGCCGTGGGACTAAACTGTAAAGTTTGTCCTAACTCCTACTCATGAACTTTGAGTACTCATGAGCTCATGTCACAGAGACAAGCAACAGTTGCCCTGGCTGTGATTGGAAGCAGCCCTGCCAGCAGGGCATTACCATGAGCTCATCAGCATTCCCCAAGCAAGCAGGTTAAGCCAGGCCAGTCAAAGCCAGTCTCTGGTGTCTCTGCTGACTTCAGGAATAGCTAATTGCTATTCCTAAAGAGCAGGAAACTTTTGAAAATATAGCACTGCATAGAACTGATGGGAATTTGGTAGGTGGCACTCCTCTCTTCTGCTGCCACTGCTGTGCCACCAAGGGAGCCCAGCTTGGGAGAATGACAAACCTAAGATGTAATGATTCAAGGTCATCAGAAAAGTGATTCTGCACCTTGCTAAACTAGATGGGTTGACTGTACTGCCACAGTTGGTCCCTAAACTGGATGACAGCATCACATCTCCTAAAACATTTCTTTATTTTCTACTGGAAATAGCTCTTCTCCATCCCTACCTTGAGTCTCAGCTTGTCTTACCCTGAACAGTCACAATGCTTGACTCTAGAAGTACCTCCAGTTAACTTACCAGTGGACTCAATGGAAGGTTTCTGTAAGCAAATAGTGCAGAACTTCACAAGCAATCACTGGGGTGTGCAATGTATAGGTGCTACTAGAAGACAGCCAGAGCACCAGCTCCTGACAAGTTCAGTACTGGCAAGGCTCTCCTGACTTTGCTAAAGCTAATCATCTAAAAACAAGGGTAAATTTGGTACAAAACAATTATTAATTCAACATGAGACACTCCATGAACAGTGTATGGATATTACAATGGAGCAATATTATAATCATTCAGTTGTAATGATATTATACTTTCACTGTATGAAATCACACTTAGCAAGTTCCTCTGTGGAAGAGGGTTAGACTGACAGCATCTTCCACCTGCAGCTAGAGGCAGCTTTTGTACCAAAAGAGTATCCAGCTAGAAGCAACTGTTTGGCTGAAAACTCCCGGATGAAATGCTTAGTCTTTCAGCAAGGCAAAGTGGATTGGTGTAGAGACTGGGCACATTATGCTAAGAGACAGGTTGTACCCAAACCTCACCCTGATCCTGCCACTGGACGCCGGTGGGATATAGAGGTCCCCAGAAACAGAAGCATCTAAGGCAGATGGACGTGCAGCAGACAGACAGCTGTGCACAGGTATCTTCCAGGAATAACAACAGAAGTTAATGTCTTTTATATATATGTATATATACAAGTAATAAAGCATAAATGTTTCAAGTGACATTCCCTCTTATCTAGTTGCACTGCAGTAAAAGGTGGTTTTATTTCCTTCTTCAGCATTCAATATTCTGCTAAATTTTGGGATTGCTATTACCTACCCCACCTTGATTTCTCTTGGAATTGTACTGAGTGTCCCAGTGAATGTAGGTAAAAATTTGTGTGTTTTATAACTTAATGAATATAATAAATCTAGGGCTTTTCAAATACACAACAGGGATAAAAGTGAATAGCTTTATGAAACATGTTTTTCATCTCTTAAAGACTTACAGAGATAACTGATTAAAAATGTATAATTTATGTGTTAAATATGTGTTGTAGAATATGAATATTTAGAATCTCTTGAATTGCTTTTTAAAATACTGTCCGAAGAAGCCTGCATACTGAAAAACAAAGTAGATCTGAAGTTGTTCATTTCTGGGATGAGTTGAAAACTCACAGATGAAGTAGAAATCAGTTCTTAATGATTTCTTCAAGGCAGGCTTACCACTAAATTGAAACAAATAAAATTGTTTACAATTTATAGCAAATATGTACTAGTAATCCTGCTTGCCTTGGTAAATAACATTGCAGGTGTTTATCAAGAGCACTGGACAATTCAACTTTGGGCACAGTCTGGTATATTTCTCTAAGTTTTCTGAAATTTAGCAAAAGCCAACAGACTTCAGAGCCTGAGAGGGCTAGGCAGGGTTGTGCAGAGGCAACCCTGGCCCAACTCAGAGCCACCTTTCCCAAACCAGGCTCCTAAACCCCACCGTGCTGAATTGGTGCCATGGTGCAGGCAGCAGCTCCCAGCTTTGTGCCAACTACACACACACACAGAGCCAGGAGCTGCCCTGGCAGACTTTGGTACCTAACAGTGTGATCTCCACATGAGTGTGTGCATGGCTCAGGGTATGAAACATTTCTTACTCAGTGGGGCAGTCAGGGTGAGAAGAAAAACTTGCAAGAGGGAGCTGCTGCACCAGGGAGGGAAATGCCCCTTTCTCTGCATACCCAGACCTTAGTGGGAGTTCCTGTGCTGTCAGTGAGCAATGAAGAAGGTGCTGCTGCAGACAACTGCAGCTCCAGGCATCATGCCTTTTTGCACCCTGAGCTCACGGGCCGGCTCCATCTGCTGTGAAGGAGGCTGTACCCTGCTGTGTGCTAAACCAGCAGGAATAGTAGTCTTCCTGCTACCATTCCCTCCATGGCCATGTTCTCCTGCCACAGTCAACCTTCAGAGCTGTGAAGGCAAGTGGGAAGCCGATACTGCCTGAATGCTTTGTCTTAATAACACCTTTTCAATGTCCCACGCAGTTGTTGATCACTACACGAGTGAAATTGACTTCAACAGTGTCCGAGTAATCGCCATCATTATTATTGGCCTGGGCTTCCTACTGTTACTCTTGCCAGAAGAATGGGATGTCTGGGTAATAAAGCTCCTCACGCGTCTCAAAGTCCGGAAGAAGGAAGAAATCCCTGAGGGGAATGGAGACATTGCTTCAGGACTGCCTAACAAAAGCCGGAGAACTCGCCCCTCCATGTCATCCTTTGCTCATTAAATGCTCTTTTTACCAAAACTTTGTGGTTAAATGTTATATGTGATAATGCAAAGGACTTTTCTTGGGAAGAAGCACACCTGTCCAACACGGTGTACATACCTGTACAGTTTTGATATGACACCATCTAAGGCATTGAGTCTTGGCATGTCCAGTTTGCTTGTACTTTTTTCACATCAGACCTTTCACTTAAGTAGTACACTGAAAAAACCTGCAAACCAAGAACCTCTCTTCTCTTTTTAAATGAATGTAATATATAGTCAAAATATATTTGCATAGGTTATTTTAAAGAATGATTTTCATGAAACGCAGGGCAAACATTTTGAACAATAGGTACCGAATGATGCATTGCACACTGTGATTTAAAAGAAACAAATGCTATGCTACATCACGTGTTTATTTTTGACCAGAGCTGTACTCTGAAAGTTTTCAAGGAACAAAAAGGGAATCTTTTAGGGGACAGAAAGATGGGGGGAGGAGTGGAAGGGAAGGAGGTTTGGAAATCACTCTACGTAGATGAGTGCATGTTGTGCTGCAACCAGGAGAGAAGTGCTAAAAATGCTTTCACTAAAGCACTAGAGAGAAAGCAGTCTAGAGCCCAAATCTCCTTATTCTGTACATGACTGTAGTCCACGTTTGAAATCATGCAAGAGAAATCCAGTGCCTTCTACAGAACTCTTGTCTTTATCCACACAGAACCAGGTCCCGCCACAAGGCGCTTGCAATAGCAGGACTCAGGCTTGCAGTCCCAGGGGACCCCAAGTTTCCACCGACATGAGGACGTGACCCCCACACTTGCTGTGATATCTGTGGGAACATGGGACCCAGGGGACTGCCAGTTTGTGTGCAGGAGACCTGGTTCTCTTCTCACTTGCACAGGTTTTACCCCTGTGTGGAGCTGCGCTTGGTTAACACCAACAGGAGGACAGGGAAGTCTTGGTCATGTGTGGGATGATCCAACTGAAAATGATCAAAGGGGCTGGCAAGAGCGTGGTTGCTGATGTACAGTCTGAGAGCACAGACTAAGGGGGTGAATCGCCAGTTGCTTTTACTCCATAATTGTGAGTGTTAAGAGTTATAAATGTAAGATATTTACATCAAATGTAACACTTTTTATGAAACTTGTAAGCACCAGGATGTTTACTTACGCGATTTTGGTTCGCCATTAAATTTCTATCTGTGATAGATCACATGCTATGTAAAAAAATAATAAAAAAAAAGGTGGGGAAGGTTATAGTTTACTATTTTTGAAGTTTACATTGTTGCATACAAAATTAAAAGTGTTCTTTTGAACTGCTGCCATAGCCTAAGTGTCCCTGCTGCAACAGAGGTCCTCTGTCTCAGGCAGCAGTGGCATCCACTTCAAAACATTTTAGCAAATTAACTCCAGATTCCATTATCTGTTTGGCAAAGCTAAATAATAAAAAATTTTAAACTCAACCTCAGCCAATGCTATCTGTTTCCTTCTCTTGACTGCACCTTTAATCCAGTTTTACTGTGGGTAGTATTTGGCCTAAGTAATCATAACGGAGCGACACAACCATCAAAGCAACCAAGGCTGCAAGTCGATGCACTGCTTGCCAGTCTGCCCTCAACAGCAAAGGCTGCTCTAAACTTCCTGGACACATCCATCTGGAGGGCTGATGTTTGCCATTGGTCAGAAAACACACGTCCAGTAGAAGGAGACCAAACAAAAAGGTGACCTTCCTTCGAAGCCACTAGCCATGCATGCATACGCTAACGTGGATTTAGGGGCTTTGGATGGGACACATAAGTTTGCACATTAATAATTAGGCCCTAGGCCAGACTGTATGTTTGTTCCCCGCATACCTCTTCATGACCGCACAGACAATAAAGACTCAGTAACAAAGATCACACAGAGAGGCAAACATCTGAGCCTGTGGGAAGCTGCTCACAGCCACCGTGTCACACACCTAAATTTTTTAATCTATTTCTTTGCAAAGGAGAGGAGGGCAAGGCACAGGACAAGAGCACAGGTACAACTCTAGTAACAGGTTTGAAGGGCAAAACCAGACGCTTAATCTCAAAACTCCCAGATTAAAGTTTATTCAAGCTTCAAGTATATAATTTTGTCATCCTTGAAGTACCAGTAGGCTTGTTAAAATGGCAAGCTGAAAAAAATCTCAGGTAAATAGCAAAGTAAAAAGAAAGTAAATAGCATCACCAGACCCCACTGCAGCCACTGTTTTTGCTGCTGCACAATACAGTGCAGTGAGAAATCCAAGGAAGGAACAGCAGCTCTCTTCCTCCCTTGCATGTCTTTCTCTTTGGCCTGTTGTCCATACTTGTCTCCTGCTGCTAGCTTCATCACAGAATTTATTGCAGCTATCCACAGTGACATGAGCCTTTCATCAGCACTTAAGTCAGAGCTGGACTTTTAAAAAGTTTTTCCTGTTCTTCTGTCTAGGATGGTTGTATTCGTATCAGTAATCTTCAGGAAATAGTCATGAAAGGCAGAAATCCAACCACAATACTCAACAGACAAAGAGAAGACACTGAAATCAACATGTAGCTTAGCTGGTTTGGGGGTTGAGGGTAGACTGGCAAGACCTGTAGATCACCCAGTTCTGAGGCTGAATTAGTGGCTCTATGCTCAGGGACAGGGCTCTGTAACAAAGCTAGTGTAATATTGAGTTTGCCAGGGTTAATACAGACAGTATCTTCAACCTATAGGAAAGGCAATACCACCAGGTTGACATCATTTCTGGTCAAAAACCCTTCTGCTACTGTGCCTGCAGGCCTGCAACCCCACTGAAAAGCGAAAGCTTCCCTGTGCAGTGAATACATAATTCTGAATCAACTTGGGTAGCCCTGGATGACGCTCCAAATAAACTCACAAATCTGCACAACAGAAATAAATGTGAAACACCCTTCTTCTTCACTGAAAAGGCTGTCATAGGTCTCCAGCACTTCAGAAGGCCTAGGAAAAAGCGTTAGTCACTTGCCTGGGCTGTGGGGCCTCAGAAAGCAGGCTGGGACTAGGGGGGGCTACACAGACTCATAAAGCAGGCTGGTACTGGGTATTTCTTCAAGGAATGGGCAAAGATCACAAGCCAGAAGCAATGCAGCTGGTGTGAAGCTGGAGCACAGGTGAGCTGCAGATGGGATCAGGACATAAATGCCATTTAGGAAACACTTTCCAGGGGAAGATGCCCACCTGCCCCTTGCCGCAACTCCAGTCTAAAGAAATGGGGTCTGTGCACATGCTGTAAAGACTGAAACTATGGGGAGTTTGGCTCTGTGTCCCTGATCTGTACTGCAGAATGGACAGAGTTCTGCAAGGCCTCTAAACCTGAGCTACTTCTTGGCAAAGGCCAAGGCTGAGAAGCTTCTTTCACAGTCCAGTCCTGTTGCAAGTTATCTTTGCAGAAACTGCCAGCAGTAATGGATTTTGATGGATGAGTTTAATTAGCTCATCGTTATTAAAAAAGAATTAGATTGCATTTTCTTCTTTAGCCAGCATGTTCTAGGGCATTTCCATAATAACCTGTACCTTATCTGGCCTGAACATTAAAAAGGGAAATAAGAAAAAAAACAAGGGAAATGAAAGATCTGGTGAAAGCAAAAAGAAAGTGAAATGGTGTGTCTACCTGAAGCCTAATAATCTTCTTTTAAGAGGAAATCACATTCTTAATGACAGGATCAATAGCTCGAAATAATGTTTCTGAAAATAAGCCTCATATTTCTCTCTTCTACCTGCAACTCTGTTAGAGGGTTCTTTATATATGTACATGATTGCTCTAACGAAGGTGGCGATCAGTATTTCTCCATGCACATTACAGATACACTAAGATGCAACCAACTTCTCAGTAATGAAGAGTGGAACTTAAAAGGAGAGCTACGATTCTGGAAAAGGCTTGAAGGGAGGTTGTGTGGAGCTCACACTACTAGTGTATTTAAGAACCTGTTACATGCTGTTTCTCTGCAATCATCTAGAGACATTTCTTTAATCTACAACTGAGCTATATGACCTCTTCAGAGGAGAACTCTTCACTCCAGGTTCTTCCCTCCAGTTCTAGATTCAGCCCACCTAATACCTCTAGACAGCCATCAGTGCATTCACTGGGAATGACAGCAAACAACTGCAGAGCATCTTTCACCCAAATTAAGAGAACTAAAGTAGATGTGCTTTAAGAGTTACCCACCATAAATTGAGAAGTCTTCTAATGAGTGACAATAGTAAATTTAGAAGCCCTCGCCATGTGTTGTAGACTTTTCCACCGTACCCATTACTTGATGTCTATTAATGCTGAATGCCACTAGGTATTTTCCTGCCTGGCCACATGACAGCAAGAGATCCTCCTCTGAATCAATAAAAAAAGTTTGACGAGTAAATGGCCTTTTTTAACCAATAATTAACAAGTACACACAACAGGAATGGCCTTAGCACAGCTGCTTTGGTAATCTCTCTCCTTTTGAACACCAATAATTTACTGCTGCTCTCCGTTTCCTGCCTCACTAACCACTTACTAGTCCACATGAAAACCTTTGTTTTGATCCATAGTAACTTAATTTTTTTTTGGTAAAAAGCATCATTAGAAACTCTTCAGAAATCTAAGTGCAGTTCTTCCTATTCTCTCAAAAAAAGGCCAAGATGACTGTGGAAAGTCATCCATCCTTGAGACTCCTTTTAATATGAAAGGAGAAGACCACTGAGAGACTGAGACTCCTCCTTTGCCTTTCCTTAGGGGAGGGCTGCCTTGGCTAACTTCCACAGGTTATTTAAACCAAGCTCCAGCTTCCGCACATACCCATGACTGACCCAGGCATTCAAAAGATTCTTCTACAAGTCTTCAAAGAATCCTAAAAGATGGATTCCAGTGACATCCAAGCAGAAGGATTTGTAAGGATTTACAAAATGTGAATTTCAGCCTAGATTTCCTGCCCTACTGCTCTTGAGTATACATTATGGACCAGCGAACATAGTTTTGCTGTCTCTCAGCAAGAGGTCTCACTGTCCCTCTGGCTTCCAAAACTGCCAAGTCTTTAATGACTGCAGCCTAGTAAACAGAGTAAGTTGCACAATATTCTCCTTGTGATTTTTAGCCAAGGAAACATTTTTAATGCCTTCCTGGCTTGTAAACAAAGCTATCTCTTTTTCATTGTGTGATTTTTGGATTTGGTCAAAGGCATAGCACTTGATAGCTTGGCTGCTAAGAAAATTGATATTGATCTTGGGAACAAATACTCTACGTGTTTGAGAAGGTTGTTGCCTTTGTGCATGTGTATGCAGCCTCATCTGGTACGGTACACCTACGCTTCACAGACAGTGTGCACACTGAACGTAAGGTAATCACTGCAGTTGATGGAGTAGTAAATACAATAGCTGAATGTGAGCATGCAGCTGGAATTTTTTTTTGTAAAGAATTTCAGGATGTATCTCAGAGAGAACGAGGAACCACTTCTTTGCTTTTAGTGCATAACATGCCACAGAAATTTGAAGGCATCCAAATGAAACTCAAAAGATGAGTTTTCCTCTTCCATGTGCACAGCTTTAAAAATTGGAGTCTGCTTGTGGAATGAGCAGATTCCCAGTTTCCCATCTAGCTTTCTTGCAAAAAGCTGAGCATCAACATTGCTGCAAAGCAAGCTCATCTCATCCTTGTTAGGCTTGGAGAATTGCTAATCAGGAGCCAACACAAGAGTAAGAATTAGTCAGTCTTCCCACCTTACCATCACCTGCTTTTCCCAAAATACTCCTTTGTTTTCTACCTTCCTGACTGAACAGAAATTAAATATTGGCATTAAAAACAAGTGCCTATAATTAATGTAAACTACTTCATCACCTTAAAAGACTCCTGAACCTCCAGGTGTTGTGTATTTTTCCTCATCATATTTGTCACTTCTTTAGGTAGCCTAGTGATTTTCAGACTGCGTTCTATGGAGTACTCCACTGATGTCCCTGAGAGGTCACAAAGATAAGCAAGTCTTTCCCTCAGCAAGCTTCAGATCACTAAACAGAGGTCTGGAGAAGGTGAAAAATCACTGTTCTGTCTATTCTTTCTCCTTCTGTCTCCATACCAGTCTGTACAGATGGCTTAGTCCTTCCTAGTCAAATCTGTTCCAGCACCACCAGATGAACACACACCCTCAGCCTTCCGATACATGCAGTGCTACCGCGAAAGCTGTGGCAGCCTCAGCTGTCCCTCCCTGAGTGTCCCAACCCACATGCTTAATTCTCTATGTTCATGTCACTTTGGCACTCCCTAGTGCAGGGATCCTCAACACCCAGCAAAGGCAACATTATAAGGAAATCAAGGTAAGAGCCCCAACACACTTTTAGTTACAAAATAATGTGATAATTCACATTTTCTCAGGGATTCAAAAAAGTGATTTGCTTAAAGCCACCAAACAAAAGGTGCGGTTTTCTTTCTCCTTTACCAGTTTAAAACCCTAGATTTTTGCTAACTAATTCAAAGAAACTTAAGCATGTTATTGTCAAAGGGAAATGAATAGAACTCCACATGAAGTCTTTATGAAATAATGAAGAGGAGTGGTTTGCATAAGGCCACTGGAAGTCCAGTATACATTTCTTAAACATTTAGAATCTAACATGTCTCTTTCGGATCTTTATTTGCAAGTGTTTGGTATTAAATGCGAGGTTACATAAAGAGAAAGAAGTTTTATTCATACACACTGACAGGTCATTTAGTATTATCAGTGGCTACTAAATAATGAATATGCTAATTATTAACTAAGGAATTCATTAACTGTCTGCCAGTTCTTAAGCAATTTTCTTACAAAGCTCAAAATATCACTGGTCTTCTCTGAATCCTGATTTTTCAAGAGGGTTATTTAGTTTTTAAAAGATTTATGAAAAGCTATTTTAAAGATTAAAAAGTTACAGTTCAGTTAAAGAAGAACCTATTTGAAAGAGAATTTAAGTTTTACTGAACCCTAATAAACCACAAAAATAACCTCAAAAAGCAATATAAGGAAAACTTTAAACAATAAAGAAATATAAATGCTTCCCCTCCAAGAGAACAAAGGGTATTTCTACACATACCTTTGCAGACTGCACCTTCAAAGCTGCCGCGAGTAACACACGAGGGTCTTTAGCCAGCAAAAGGATGAAAGTAGACTCTGAAATCTGGTCACACGGGATCTCAAGAGTTCCACTCAGGGAGATGCTTGATGTTGAACCATTTAACTAATTTCTCAAAACATTTTCAAAGAGGAGCAGAAAGAGGTGATTACTACTTGCAGTTCAGGGTGCCTCTTCACTTAATGTATTCCTTTTATTTTTTTTAATAATAAAAACACGCACAAATAATTGGTGATTGGTTTGCCTTTTTTTGTTGCTGTTGTTAATTATTTTCTTTCACCAGGCATAGCAAGGAACACTGTAAGACCAAAGGAGGCAAGAGTTACATCCTTAACAGATATCTGAGAAACAGAAAAGAGACAGTCCCAATATATGGTTCTCTTGCACTACATTTTTTTTTTTTTATATGAAAGAAGGGAAGGGAATGTCCCAGTCTGCCCCAGGTAAGATTTCAGAGGTGGAGGGGGTGTTTTTCTATTTTTTGGGGGTGTTTTTTTTCTTTGTTTTGTTGTTTTTTATTAACAAAATAAATAGTTGGACACAGGGCTGTATTGCTTAAAGAACTCATTTTTTAATTCAGTTCCCCAAAAATCTATTATGAATAAGGATCATAGATTGGAATCTTTCAATGCTAGAGAAACAAATTAATTGAGCTCCTGGTATAAACACAAAGCAGAGCACAGCTACAGTACATCAAGGACTACTTGGATTATTAGTTCTAGGGACACCCGTAACATGGTAATTGCTTCCAAAATGAAAGGAGAAATCATTATGATTGCCAATCCAGAATCTGCCAGGCAAATTTCAATTAACTATGGGGTAAGTAAGGCTGTAGGTGAGATCTGTTAGGTGTTAATTGGAAGGCAAAGCACACACAGTGCTGTATCCCAATTAGCAAGAACAGCCTGAGAGCTGAACCACTGTATGAACACCAGGCGATTCACTTTAATACATCGCTGCCAAGAGTTTCAGTGGGAGACGGGCATCTATTTCTTCAACAACTCTCTCACTAACCACTAAATGGAAATATCATTCAAAAGCTTCAACTGTGGCAACCAGTGCACCTAATAAATCTGGAATTTTTTCGGCCTCCCATCTTTCTAGAACATTTGCCTCTGTCTGGCTATTATAAATATCCCATTTATTAGTTACTGGGCATGTTTCCCAAAAGTAAAAGACTAAAGATAGATACTTCGAATTGGCTAACTAACAACAAAAAACTCCACCTCCTTATGATAGCAGTTTAACCAAAGGGAAATATTGTCTTTTCTTCATTCATGCACTTACTAAAACCAGATGACTAAATCTCCATAATATCCATAACACAGAGTTATTTACAATTGTCTCCAGTGATTATTTCTTGGGCTACAAGCCATTAAAGAATAAACTATCTACCATCAATATTCCAGATGTGCTATTTGGGCTATGTGATTAATTATATACAATCACATTATACCCTCTGTTTCATGAATGCAGTAACTAAACAACATTACATGCACCATAAATTTTGAAATCTAAAACACAACTGACATTTCTCATTATTACATGTTGCAGCCTTGAGACTTAATTTTCTTTTCAGTATTCATGTTTGTAAAAGCTTGAGCACAAAATGGTCGTAAGTTGTAAAATAAATTTACTTCTACTTCAATTATTTCCAACAGAAAAAATGTAATTGAAATGCTACTTTTGTACTGACTTCCGCTCACCTTAAACCCCCTTTTCTACTAGAAATTAAATTACCGCCTTTTTAGCTCTTATCTATCATAATCTAGCAAACAGTTAAGTAAATACAAACTAGTTAAGCAAATAAGCAGGGATAAGAACATGAACTGTGTTATATACTGTAGAGCAGCAGACACATTCACTTTGCTCCTAAATAGTAACCCTTCCAAGGGGTTGGTTAGGTGTTCTGACAAACAAAATCCCCTCCAGATCTAGTTGGGTTGCTGGGAGCTCTGCTGAAGAAATGCAAATCCTTGGACTTCTCTTAAAATACCTTTCTTGCCCAGCACCACCCACAAGAACCATTTCCCACCACATACTGAGGCAGAAAACCAGCTCAAGTCAACAGCTACACTCACTCCCTGATCCAGCTACCAGCCTGACACACCAGGAGCACTGGCTATCACCAAGCTCCTGGTAAAGCTGATGCCCTGGGAGCTGCCAGGGGCTCAGCACCTCACAGAGTTAGGCTTTTCCCAGCTGCCAAAAACTCACCCATCCCAAAACTACAGCGCTACTATGGCAACAGGCACCATAGCTTTCAAAACTGTCAAACTGCTCTGCCTTTCCAGGTGGCCAAAGCACAAATGGAAGACTATCGACTCTTCAGCTACAGGGACTGGGTGCCTCAAGGGAACGGCACTGAATCCCAAACAATGAATGAATAACTAAACAACGAGACAGTTTGCTCCTGGGTGCCATTTACCATAACTGCAGGCTTCACGCCTGGTGTCACTGCTAGGCCGAGCTCACCAGGCACCCACCTGGCTGGCCCCCAGGCTTCCACTATGGGTAAAATTTGCGGAATTCCACTAGGGTAAAACAGGTTTTCTTCCTTGTTTGTATGATCGGCTTGACTCACGGACAGAGCCCTGTCAGGAGAAAGCCGTACCAGCCAGCGGCACCGAGCACCCGCGGGGTTTTAAAGGCGCCTTTTGCAAACCCATCGCGCTCCCTCCTCCGGCTGGGAGGTCACAGCGGAAAAAAGCTCCCCGGAAGGGACGGGGAAGGGAGACCGCCGCGGAAGGGAGGGTCTGGGAAGCTCCCGGTCCGGCGGTAGCACCGGTACTTCCGTCCCCATGGCGACCACGACCCCGCGCGTGGGGGCGGAACAGCCTCGCCGATCTCACCCCGCGGCGGGAGCTGCGCCTGCGCACTGGTGGAAGAGCTGCGCGCGGTACCGCTTCCGGAATCGTGACCTTCGCCGCGCGGGTGAGTGCGGGGTGGTGCCCGGGGCCCACCCTCCGGCGGCCGCGGGCGGAGCCGCCCTGACACCCCCGTACCCCGGTACCTTGGGGCCGCGGGCAGGGCGGTGTCGGGCCCCGCTGCGGAAGCGGCGAGGCGCGGTGAGGGCTCGGAAGAGACGGCCCGGTGCGGGCTCGGAAGAGACGGCCCGGTGCGCGCTTGAACAACCACTGTTTGCGTTCAGGTCGATAGTGACAATGTCGGCGCCAACGATGGAGGAGAGGAAGGCCTGCTGGGGGGCTCGGGACGACTTCTGGCAGTGCTTGGATAGCCACGCGGAGGATGCCTCCAAATGCGAGAAGCTGCGTTTGTCCTTCGAGTCGCGGTGTCCGCAGCAGTGGGTGAGCAGCCGCCGATCCGGGCGCGGCCTCCTGCGCTCGGCCCCCAAAGCCCGTATTAAACCAGCAGAGCAGTTTTATGCACGTTAGCATCTCATCGACCAGTAGTTACATTTGCCTTGTTAATGATGGCATCTCCCGCTTCTTGGATTGCAGAACGTGTGCAGTCTTAACTTCTTGTTGGTAACCAACCCTGCACCCTTGTCGACTCCAGCTTGGTGTGCACGTTTCTGGTCTTGCTGGGAAAGCGAAACTTATAAGCAGACCACAGACTGGCTCAGGAGCTATGGACAGTAGTGTGAAGTAGGTAGTATAAAGGGAAAAAAAATACCATTGCAAACTTTCAGATAAATATGGAACTGTACGAGCATTCAGGCTTGTTGTTTATTTTTTAAAAAGTTCTTACTTAGAAGCATGCAGAAATACTGTTACTAAAGAAGAGAAGCTAATATGGAAGGGAGATGACAAGCAGGGCATGCAGTTGCATGGCATCTTAAAGGCTGGCATCTGATACCTTGTGCATAAAATTACCCTTCTTCATGCAGTGCCATTTCACACTAAACCACTTGCTTACTCATTCATGTACTTTCTAGTTTTCTAAGCTCTAGCTGTAATTCTTTTTTAATGGACATGTCTTTTAGTAATTGTAGTGGCTGCAGAGCTGAACGGTTTCTATTGGAGCTAGTAGACTGAAGTCAGTTAAAAACCTATGACATTCATAGTTGCTGGACTGATTTACACTTTGAACACTGCAGTGCTGCTGCATGTCGATTCTACTCACGATGCTTTCCTCTGTAGTGCTTTGCACTGTGCACATCCATGGCTGTAGGCAGTGACTTCAGAGGTCAGATAGTCTGTGTTACCCTAGAAAAGCTGCTGGAATTATCTTTGCATTACAGTTGATCTTTGTTCACAGTAGTGAAAGTAGCAGACCCATAGACTTCTTTTATTAGGTATTCATGGAATTAAGGGGGAGGATATCAAAGTTCACTTTCGGAACAGTAAAAAAAAAAAAAAAAAAAAACCAACAAAAAAAAAAAAAAAAAAAAAAAAAAAAAAAAAAAAAAAAAAAAAAAAAAAACAACCCACAAACCAACCACTCCACTCTTTAGTCTTCTGCTTCCCCAGGGCAAGAAACCCCTAACTAGTGGATTAAGTTCAAGTGCTCCTTAAGTTTAGTGGTCAAAGGCAGACTAAGGTGATTCCTTAGTCTCTTGTGATGCACAAAACCCCCTTTGCTAAGTCTCATCTGATGGACATTGTTTCTCTTTTTAAACAGGTTAAATATTTTGACAAAAGAAGAGACTTTTTAAAATATAAAAAAAAGCTTGAAACAGAAGGGTATCATCCTCCAGAAGCTGCTGGGAAGTCTTAAGTACTCTGCTTTGAAAATAAATCTGAGGAGACTAACTCTGGAAGGACAAAGCTTGCGAAAGTAACAGAAGCTGCCTGAACTCAAGAACTGTCTCCCCCAAATGGATGTTGCTGCTCTTTTTGCAAGGTTTCATGTGACTGCTGAAAAAACCAGAGGTCATGGACAGCTTTTTCCTGAGTATAAGTCAAAGAAATATGGTGCAGGGCTGTTCAAAAATCTTAAGGTTCTGAATATATAATTAGTCAAATTGTTTCACAGGAATAAATGATTATTTAATAGTGTAATGTACATATTGTAAAGAGAACAATAAAAATGTTTTTCAGTAAGTGAATTGTTTTCCCTTAAAAAAAAAAAAAAAGCCATTCCAACTTTCCTTTGTTAAAAGGAGGTGGTGGTATAATGTAATAGTATTTGTTACTTATTGAGTATTTTAAATTACAGTCAGCCATCAGTTCATAAACCTGCAGCCCTTAGAAGACTAATGATCCTGTGCATATAAAATGTAATCTACCTATTTTGAATATGCTTATAAAAAATGAGCAACAGGAATTTTTAACCTTAATGATAACCATTTTCATCAGTATCTCTGCTAGAACTACAGCAGTCATTTGTCATGATTCTCACAGGATGGCCTCTTGAGAGGCTTTTTCATTACCTTACTGATGCAACTCCACTTAAAGATACAGACTGTTCACAGCAGAATTATTAAACTTGACTGTGGAAGGCATTTAATACAATAATGCAAGTGCATTTGCCTTGCAAAAATTATACAACCTCGTGTATCTAGATGCTGGAGCCACGGAAGACTTTGGCTACAGTAAACTTCAACTGGGGTTAGAGGAAGGCACCACTTTGACTTCAAGCATGGTCATCACAATGGAAGTAACTGCAGTAAAAAGTGTGTTTTGAGTTTGGGGTTGTTCACCATGCTAGAAACATCGCAGACACCATTTGCAATATAAATAGTATTTATTTCCAATGCAACAAGTTTTATTTAAGGAGGTAAAGTATTAAGGCATTTAAAAGTCAGTCCAAACAATACGGAGAACAAAACATGCAAAAACTTAAGAATCCTCATTCACCCTGAGTTTGTATCATCTATTCAGTATTTCACGTTGTAGCACCACAGAAGTCACCCAGCTGTACTGTAAGGCACAAAACTCTTGGCGGTTATTTTTGTTGCTTTTGTTTGATCACTTGTTGCCTTGTGTACTCCCAAATCAGCAGAGCTCCACTTACATGAACATTGAGTGATCGAATAATACCCTGCTGAGGAATTTCCACACAGACATCCAGATGGTGAATCAGGTTTGCTGGGATTCCTTCATGTTCATTTCTAGGGAAGAAGAAACAGTAACTTGGATCTGAGAAAAGTATACACGTTCCAGAAAGCAGAAGATATGAAAGTCACTACAGCAACCAAACACCATTTGACAAATGGTGCATCTGCCCTCAATACAACAGATGAGGACAAGAAACAATTTGGTTTTTTAAAAGCAGTAATACATGAGAGATGCAATGAGAGACCCGACTAAGCCGTGATATAGGAAATCTGGTAGAGCAGTTTTAAATCTTTAGTTCCCGTTTTAAATCTTTAGTTCCTGGCCCAGCAATAGCTGAACACCCAACACAAGGACTCCCTCTCTGCCTTAGAAACTTTCCATATATAGCAAAATGAACAGCTGTAAAGTGACCAGGGCATGAAGCTACTGGCACAGCAGAGAAGATCAACTGCCCCACTTTACATTCACTTAAGTCTTGCTATGAGGGAATGTCAAGACTGATGAAGACCTGAACTGGAAATGTTTCACCTCTTCAGAATGAACACACCATGAGATACCAAAGATTATCAGTAGTTAAAACTATGTTTAAGTAGAGAACAAAGTGATAATGGGAACTGCATTCTGAAGACAAGCTACATACAAAAAGGCTTGAAAGACAGGTTATTTCTGCCCACTTTGTCCTAAAGGGATAAGCAGGCCCTTCCTCCTGGTTTCACTGGTCCTGCAATTCCAGTAGCTTTCTGATTTGTAGGCACTTTTCTCTAAATTTCTTGAAGTAGCCTCCCTTTTGTCACATCTGAGGCTTGCCTAATATGGGAACAAATTATTGCTTTTCTCTGAAGTCATCCCAGGCTCTGCTTCTACTGCAAAAACTTGCTACTTGGTCCCATGCCTCATCCTTAACTTTTAAAGCATCTCCCAGCTATGTGTGCTCCCACTGCACTCCAGACCTCCTCACTGAGTTAAGCAGGGCAAACAGGCAGCCCTCTTTCTTGCTGAGCTCACCACAGCCTACACATACAGGGCCCTGCATTACTAAAGTGAACAGACGATACCTCTCTATCACACCTGGGAAACTATAATCCATGCCACTGCTACCTCCACCCATGAAAAAAAGGGGTTATAGTGTAATCACTTCCCATTCTAAACACACCTTTACCAAGCTCACTCTTAAGTCAGCTGAACAAACTGTCTCACCTGATCTGCCACACTAGTACCTGTACAGGGAGAAGTGGGGACAGCCCCCTCCAGCAGCAGCTGGCCTTGTCAGGGTAAGCAGCACCAGCTATATGCTCACTTCACAAAGCATCACAGCAGTTTAATCTTAAGTTGTCCTTCTGACTTCTTCCCCTTGCCAGACTAGCTGTTCTGCTGGAACTATTGTTAAGTGTTTCCTGTACTCTGCACTGGTGAGGCCGCACCTCAAATACTGTGTTCAGTTTTGGACCTCTTGCTACAAGAAGGGCATTCAGATGCTGGAGTGTGTCCAAAGAAGGGCAATGAAGCTGGTAAAGGGTCTGGAGAACAAGTCTTCTGAGGAGCAGCTGACAGTGTCACATGGTTCTCATATGACCAAACCCTGACTAGTAGAAGGGATGGGCTGCAAGAGGTAGATTTACAAAAAAAATGTGTTCTTACCCCAGCAATAATAGTGACTTCTCTGGGAAGCAATATTCTGTAAGGTCAAAACTTTTAGCGGTCTGCTCCACACCAATAATAGTGTAGCCTTCCATTTTTTTCTGCTGTAAATAATCAACAAGCTGAGATGGTTTCACCTGTCAATCAAAAGTAGAGAGAAATATACAAATATTTAAGTATCACCATTTGTAAACTTTGAAGTTACTGTAAAAAATTTACTTGGACAGTTTTTAGGATAAATTACTTTTATCCCCAAAGACTCCAACCATATACATTAGCTTAACATTTTAAAAGCTCTTCAGCAACAGCACCGAAGTTAAATAATGCCACAAAAACATACTCCAGGAATACAATGAACAAAAATGCTTCTGGCAGCTACAAGCCTTACATCTGAATGTAAAAGAATCACTTTTGCACAGGGACAAGGTGCATAGTTTTAATTTAACCTGCAATTCCTTCCCAAAACAATACAACAGCCAGTACTGAAGCCAAGTTGCCTTATTGCCTGCACTACAACTTGTGACAGCTTGCAGTGAAGAATTTCTTGGTTGTCTTCATCTGACCCTCTAAACTGCTTATGTGTATTCAATGCTAACTTCTTCATACAACAGAAGCTCCATCATCAGTACACTTCTGCACAGAGATTAGGGACAGTGTGTCCATTGGAGTTCTGCTTTAGGCAAAACACACTACAGCTATCTTGTTCTGAAGAAAAGTCTTAATTGTGGGGGGAAAAAAAATTAAAAATTTGCACTGAATTTTTTAGATGACTTAAAAGGTGATCTTGAAAAACTGATTATTATAGAATATTACAGATGTATTTTCTACCAAATACCAAATATGTATGTTGGAACACTCATTTTTATTAGCTAGATAAGGTTCTAAAAGCTTGGCACGAGTTAGCATCAGGAAAACTCAGATTATCCCCATGAAGTTACCAAAAACAATGGATCAAGCAAGATAACTGCTGTTCAACTTTTATAAATAAGTATTAAATTCCAATGCATCACTATAAGACAGAGTAATCTGTAACAGTAACAGCTCTCTTAATCAGTTTATCGTAGCAATAAGATAAGTAATTTTTAAATTACTTCTTAGGAGGTTGACCACACGCAGGAGATTTGTTAAATAAAAAGTTCATTTTTTTCAAGATAAAAAAAAAGTAAGACCCTGAACTATGCATGTGATGAACTGAAGATGTATGGCACACTTCATAGTTATTAAAATGTTTCCATTCACCTCGACAAGGGGGAGCCACTGCTCTGCAGAAACACTAAGATGCTGAAACTGCTTATCCTGTATATAATGAAGATTGCCGACAACTAGTGCAGATGCCCCAAATATTTCACTTGTACGACATAAACCTACAGACAGAAGAATTAAAGTGATTTTTGTGTAGAAATAAAACACCAAGCCAGAATATTTTAGCAAGTGAAGGAGGACATAGAATCCAAAAGAGAAATGGTTACTTTAATTCTCTATTTTTGACCAGTTTCAGGTGCTTTTTAGGTCTGTTCCAAGCCACACCTTATTCCATATAATTTACTAGGAAAAAGGAGTGGTTTGTAACTTACAAGAAAGATAAAAATTAGCAAAACACTGCGTGTGACAGCATGCTTCTACAATACTAACACCACCAAGTAATGGGTCAGTTTGTGTGTAGGCCACACACGAGCACTTAAGCTCTCAATCCAGTACCTGTTAAATGAAAACCTTGAGAGAGTGACACATTAGAATGCAGACAGCACCAGCTTTTGGGCTTATTTTTCATTAACAGTCTCACTGTAGTTATTTAAACTGCTGCCAACAGCTGCATGTTGTAATAAAGCATTTGCAGGATTTACTGTATCACAGCTTGCACAACACTGTGAAGGAATACTTAATCAGGAACAGGCACTTTACTGTCCAACAGTCATGAGAAACTAGTAGGCTTACAAGATGTACTTTAATTGTTATAGAAAAAAAATGCAAAAGAAATAACTACATACATAGTTGAAAACTCAACTGTAAGAAAGGATATAAATCCGGTAAGAAACTAAGCATGATTTACAGCAAAGTTCTATATCAGTAATGCTTGCTATGTGTAAAGAATTTTTTTAATCTTAATATGTAACTATAAAAGACACTTCTGAAGCAGGTAGTATTTCTTTTGGTTACCTTTTTTTTTTTTTTCCAGTATAATTAACCATTTCTCCAAGCAGTATTTCAATAAATTTCTAATTACGAACACAAGATAAAATTCATTCCTATTACCAAAGTAAGCCCAAAGATTTAAAATACAAGTTTAAAAACGTGCAGTCAACCTTACCTCCTAAATTGGTAGGTTTATCAATAAGCGATGCCACAACAATCAGTCTACTGTTTGATTTACCAAGCTTAGCAGCACGATCCTGAAATACCATTTCCAGGTCTAAACTAGGAGTACTGATTTTCCAGGGTATAATCTTTTTCTGAACATCAGTCCATTCTGTTTGGCTATCTGTTTCAGCTGAATTTGAACCTATGAAAACAAGTAGTAGCCATATGGGTATGCAAGTGATGGTGAAACTACTGTTTCAGTAAAGATTATCTAAATGGTAACAGACATTGTTCTGTGGATTGAGAGCAGCCCTGCAGGGAAGGACTTGGGGCTGTTGGATGAAAAACTGAGTATGAGACAGCAATGTGTGCCTGCAGCCCTGAAAGCAAATCACATCCTGGGCTACATCAAAAGAATCATGGCCAGAAGGTCAAGGGAGGTGATTCCACCCCTCTACTCGGTTCTTGTGGGATATCATCTGGAGTACTGTGTTCAGCTTTGGGTCCCCAGCATACGAAAGACATGGACCTGTTAGAGTGGATCCATAGGCAGGGCCATGAAGACGATGATCAGGGGTCTGGAGCAGTTCCCCTATGAAGACAGGCTGAGAAAGCTGGGGCTGTTCTGTCTCAAGAACAGAAGGCTCTGGGAAGACCTTATAGTGGCCTTCCAATACTTAAAAGGGGGCCTACAGAAAAGATGGGCAGTGATTCATTATCAAGTCATCAGATGAGGGATAACTGTTTTCAAGTGAAGGTAGATTTAGATGTAAGGAAGAAATTTTTTACTGTGAGGGAGGTGAGACACTGGAACAGGTTGCCCAGAGAAGCTGTGAGTGTGGATGTCACATCCCTGGAAGCATTTAAGATCAGGCTGGATAAGGCTCTCAGCAATCTGATCTAGTGAGAGGTGCCCCTGACCATGGCAGGGGGACTGAAACTAGATGATCTTTATGGTCTCTTCCAACCCAAACCATACTGTTATTCTATGATTAACCCTCTACTATTATTTTATAGCATATACTCTGCTCACATACGTACAAGTCTATTTCAGATAAAAAACAATGATCTGATTGAATATAGATGTATACACCTCCTACATACAAATAATTGTATTTAATATAGATTAGCTATATTTTACCCATGTCTTGTTGGGACCAGTCACTTGGTTTCAGATCACGAAGTTCTGGTCGAGAATGATACCACTGAAATTCTGGTGGCAAAGGAATGTCTGTGAATCTGTCAAATTTCGAGAGTGATATCCATTCATCTTCAGCAAGTTCTGAAAGGCGGGGAAGAGTGTAAAATATTGTCTGCAATGTAACACAGTGTTATTAGCAGAGTACCACTAAAGCAAAACAAAACAGAAAATTAATTAATTTCTGGTAATTTTATTGCATGTCTTCTCTAGCATTCTATGATTTTAATACTTGTTTTTCTTGGTACATATCTACTAATCTACTATATCTACTAATATATCTCTAAATATTTATCCCTTTACATACGGTGCTATCCCAAACTTTCATAGATCTAGTCTCTTTCTCTCTCTGATTAGGCATTTTTTTAAGGATCTGCATTGATTACTGTTCTGAAATTCTAGAACACCAAAGAATTAATGATATGCATGTCAGCACAAAGGCCTTCTGAAAAGTTTTATGTGTAACACTAAAGAGTTTTCAGACACTCTTATGAATTTTTAGTAAAGTACATGCATTGATTTATGTCAAAAGGAATTTAGACAAAAAGCATTAAAATCTAGTGGTAAAATCCAACTCAGCATGACCAATACAGCTAACCACAATTTATCAAGGAGGAACAAACACAGACCCCAAGGGAAAGGCTGAACAAGATGAAGCGTTTAAAATCCAGACATTTTGTTTATCCCAACGTATCCCCTCAAGGTGAAGGTAAAGATGCACAAATGAATACATTTAAATATTTAACAAGTACTAGCCTTGTTCTGTTTTTGTTTTGGTACAAAAAAAAAACAAAACAAAATTTCCTTCTCTGAAAGGCTTCACTGTTTGTGCCAGAACATATGTATCCCTTTTCATATTCATGTTTAACTTGTATTTTCAGTTTAGTTCTTCTATTTCTTATTTTTATCTGCATCCTTATTTTTGACATTTTTCCCCTCAATGTTTACTTAGCTGTAAGTTATTTAAGCTATAGCAAAAAGGATAGCTGAAAAATATGCTCTAGAAGTTATATATCTGCATCCCATTCACATCAAACAATTTAGTTAAGGAACTTCAAGTTACTTCTAAGAACAGGAGAGGTCTCAAAAATGCTAACAAACTAAATGCGATTAAGTAGATGTTCTTCAGTTATTAGCTTTTCCAGCCACAAGTATAAAATCTGATTAACTCCCACACAGATGGGCACACTCATCATATACACCTCTTAATTGACTTAGGTTTTTAACAGAATATTAATTAGAAAATTAAGCTGCAGTCTTTAGATTAAAATCCATGACAATTTAGGTGTATTTTCAGAGTTTTAAACAAATAGTTGATCGTTATTCATTCTGCATTAAAACATACAAGGAAAAAAATATAGTTGTAAAATTATACAAATAACAGTATTGGACTTGCCTCTAGACTATAATCTTCAAGTGGATGAAATGTTGCAAAGAAGAAGTTGTCTTGGATTCGCTGCCAGTTCCTTCCAGCATTCCTGCAATTGCAGAAAGTAATAAAAGATAGAAAAAAGGCAATGTACTGGATTTTTGTGTGTGTGTGTGTGTGTGTGTGTGTGTGTGTGTGTCAAACTGGAATAAGGGAACCTGATTGTATTTACTATATACTGTATGGGAAACAAAATAACAATTAAGTAAGGACCTATTTAAAAAAAAAAAGAACAACCACCCACATAACCAACATTCAGGAAATAAGTTTTATTCACATTTCAAGAAAGGTCCATAATATGCCTCCAAATTCTATTCTTGGAAGAAGCAAGTTTGGCAAGAAAGAGTATCTAGGCCTCTGAGGAAACTGAATATTAGCCTGTGGTTCACTGACAGCTTTTAGCTGTAAAAAAACAAAAAAGCAAACTCCTCCCTCTACTGCCTTTTTCTACCCCATGTCCTGACCCGCTAACTTGGGTGATTCAACAGTAACACTGATCAGGGAAATGAATACAATGTTCTCAAAAAAAAAAATCTAAATAATTTTAAATAACTCCTAAAAACATGGCTAAAAATAAAGGATACAAACAGATGGGACAACATTTAACTGAATTGTTATATTTACAAATCACTAATCAAAAAACCATTTCTGTAAAGGTCATTTAATCATCACTCAAAATTTATTTCCCTATACATTTTTTTCCCCATGGAAGTTTTTACAAATATTAACACCAAAATATATTCTGGATTTTTATATTTGAGAATTTACTGGCATCAGGAAGTTTTGAAGAATCAATTTTATTGCTTCAAAACCCATCAGGTAAGTAAATTAAGCACTCCTGAATGTCTTTTTTTCACCCCACCTCTAAACAATGAGCACTGTTCCTACATGCCTTGAGTTTTTCCTCTTGCACTTTCAGACTGTAATGCTACACTGAATTATCACTTCATTCTCTCTGCTGATAATTAGATTTCAAATTCCACATTTTGGTTTCTTTTTAAACAGAGTTTAAAAACCCATATACCCCCCTAGAAAGTATCAAGTGCTATTTTAGACAATAGGACTTGCTGCAAATGGCTCAGAACAACAATGTTAAGCTGTAAGTCAGAAAGATATTACTAACCCTGTGCCATGCATGTTTTCCACTTGTTGAAGGCTAGATTCAATAACTGGTGTCAGAGCTTCAAATTCTTCCACATGCAACATTCTGCATATACCCCAAATTTTTTTAAGGGCAAGTAATGCATAAAGTCGAACACTGAAATTATGATTGAAACACCACTGTAGAACAACTATGAGGGCTTTCTTCACAGCTGGCTTCTAGAAAAAAAAACAAAACCAAAGATAAAGAAGTTTCTTTTATTTATGTTCATTTGTAACATACCATTCAAAAGTAGAAAAGAATTGCCCAAGAAACAGTGGCTTCCTCTAAAAAACAGCTTTTCATGAAGTTCAAAGCTTTAACAGTACATATATGTGCAAATTCCAGACCTGCCTGGATGTGTTCCTTTGTGACCTGTGCTAGACTGTATGTTCCTGCTCTGGCAGGGGGGTTGGGCTCGAAGATCTCCAGGGTTCCTTCCAACCCTTGACATCCTGTGATCCTGTAAATACAGGCTTCAGAATGTGGTCTCAATTTCCTTCCTTCTCA
>JAAGNO010018893.1:24092-46642 GCA_033439905.1 Ceryle rudis | reverse complement strand
TCAATATTTTTAGCAATGATCTGGAAGAAAATCACTGCTGATAATTACAGATGTCACAAAGATCGGCAGAGCAATTAACAACAGTGAAGATAGTGCAGTCAGAGTAACCCGATTTCCTTGATAAATCGGATCCTGTCAAACAATGTATAGTTTGTAGAACAACAAATTCAAGGTCATTTATTGAAGTAAAACCAAATGAGGGCCAGGACTTCAAAATAGAGTCTATTTGTGGAAGGGAGTCTCTGATGGACAGCTGGGCAGGAGCTCCCATGGCAGCAGCATTGAAAAATGGGCTTATGTGAACATAGAATGAATCATAGCATGGTAGGGGTTGGAAGGTACCTCCAGAGATCATCAAGTCCAACCCCTCTGCCAGAACAGGGTCACCCAGGGCTGCCCACACAGGAACAGATCCAGGCAGGTCTTTAAAGTCGCTAGAGAAAGACACTCCATAACGTTTCCGGACCGCCTGGTCCAGGCTCTGTCACTTTCACAGTGAGGAAGTTTTTGCTCATATTGAGGTGGAACTTCTTGTGTTTCCCCTTGTTACCATCACCTCTCGTCCTATCCCAGGGCATCACTGACAAGAGCCTGGCCCTTCTACTTGACCCCCACCCTGCAGATATCTGTAAACATTGCTCACCTCCCCTATCAGGCTTCTCTTCTCCAGGCTAAACAGCTCCAGGGCTCTCAGCCTTTCCTCACCAGAGAGATGTTCCAGTCCCCTCACCATCCTCACAGTCTCCGTTGGACTCTCTAGAATTTCCCTGTCCCTCTTGAACTGGGGAGACCAGAACTGGACACAGTAGTCCAGGTGTGGCCTCACCAGTGCAGAGCAGAGGGGCAGGAGAACCTCCCTCGATCTGCTGGCCACACTCTTCTTCATGCACCCCAGGAGACCACTGGCCTTCCTGGCCACAAGTGCCCATTGCTATCCTATGGTTAACTTACAGTCCACCAGGACACCAAGGTCCTTCTCCATGGAGCTGCTTTCCAGCAGGTCTACCCCTACCCTGTACCAGCAGATGGTGGTGTTCCTCCCCAGTTTAGGACTCTATACTTATCCTTGTTGAACTGGGAAGTACTGTGATGCTGGGAAGTATTAAAAGGGGAATTAGTGAGTGGGAGTTTGGAACTGACTTTCCCTGCATTCATGGCTGGAAGAAAGTCCTCAGCTTTGGTGCTGACATTTCAAAAAGGTTATTAAAAATTAGAGGGGAGGAGCAGGGGCAGTGGAAGTCCTTCCAAAGACTGTCAGAAATGGCAGAACTGTCTCCCAGAGACAGCGCGCTCCGTCCTTTTAACTCATCCAAGGAAGATCGAGAGGTAACTTGATTATACTGCATAAGAACCATCGCAGGGAAAAATATTGAGTACTAAAGGGCTCTTTAATCTTGCAGGGAACGACAGAATGAAGACCTAATAGCTGAAAGTTAGAGCCAGACACATGTAAATGAGCAAGGCGGCTCGGTTCTGTAGCAGCAGGGCTGATTAGCCACCGAGACAAATTGTGGTCATTTTTGGAGAACATTGTGTCAGCTCTCAGAGCACCTATTACTTTTGTGAAATATCATTCCCCATGGCTTTAGCCCCTGGAAATTCATTTGCCCATCTTCCAGCAGACCATGAGACGAAGGGTTTTGTTCTGGACTGTGGAGCATCCTGCTGTCCTCTTTGCTGGAGAGGGGGCTGTAAGTGGGGATTAGTGGGAATTCTTGCCCAAAAGCTGATGTGTGGCAATAAAATCCCCTGGCGTGCATTTGGCAGGATTGCAGGGCTCCCCCGAGGCCAGGCTGCCCAGACACTGCTCAGATCTGCCTTTTCCTGGCAGATGGGGCATTCTCAGTTCATCCTTTTCACTGTATTTCACCGTGCCCTAAATACCAGCCATGTTTCACAGGAACGCCGAGGAGCGAGCAGCCTTCTAAGATTGAAGGTCAGATTTGTAGGTACAAGATTGGAAGCAAAAGGCGAGAAGTAAAACAAATACAAACCACAAACCGTGCTGAGGTTTAACAAGCATATACCTCCCCTGACATGGCTCCCCTTTCAGAGCTGGTGATAAGTGTTCACAGCAACAATTCATCTTCCAGGTGTTATCCTCATCTCCAAACACTTCCCTCCTCCACCAAGCCCCAGATACAGTTCCTTGGAGGTTTGTTTCATAGGTAAATGTAACAGTCCTTGTTTGCCCTACGTGGAGCCAGGTCTCCCAGGTTCTGAAAGGGTGCCCATACTCATCACACCCGATCTCATCAACAGCTCGGATGTTTGTGATGACTCTTCTTGGACTGAGCAGTAAGTGTTTTAAAAGCAATTCCCACTTTGTTTCTAGCTGGCATGCTGGTGTGACTGCCACCCACCCAGCTGGATGGTTGTTTTATCCTGGGTTGCTAAGCTGCTCACACTAAATATTATATGAGACATCAGGTACACAGACGTCTCAAAAGCACATTTTGGCTCATTACCAGCTTCTTGCATAGACCACACACCATGCTCAGAAATGCAGATGGCAGCGTGGAAACAAGTGGTTTCCCCAACTCCTGCCTGTGTTGGGAACACCGTAACGCAGTGTCTGGGCACAGACTGGAAGTCTCGTCTGAAATAACCTGCCATGGAGGACACCAGATTTGCCCTTCTACCCCTGAATAAGTGGTCTCTTTGCAGACACCTGCAGGATACTGGGAACCTCCCAGATCTGAGTGGAAGTGCCAAATTACTTCTCCTCCTGCCATGTTGCCAAGCACTAGGACCCCTTGGCCAGAGACCTGTTCCCTGAGCAAGGAGATCTGAAGACCTGGGACTTCAGGAAGGACTCAAGACCAGGTTGGATGAGGCTTTGAGCAACCTGGTCTAGTGGGAGGTGCCCCTGCCTATGGCAGGGGGGTTAGAATGAGATGATCTTTAAGGTCCCTTCCAACCCAAATCATTCTGTGATGCTATGACTAAGGGATGTCGGAGAAGATGAGCAGATCTTAGCCTCTCCACACGCTGCAAGATAATTAGGAAAGGGACAATCTTTCCCAGAAAGAGATGAGAGAGAAGACGCCTGGGATGGGGTGACGTGCTGTGGGAACTGCATACAGATTTTACTGGTTCCCCTTTGACTTATGTCTTTGTTCTCCTAATGACATGTGTCTGTCCCTCAGAGTAATTTTTTGCCTATACTTGTTCTCTAAGAGTGATAGCAGACACCAGAGAAGAGAAAGTTTGAGATGGGTGGAGGAAGTGCAAGTTAAAGAGTGAAATAACTTGTGGAATCAGAGAATGTCAGGGGCTGGAAGGGAACTCGAAAGATCATCCAGTCCAACCCCCCTGCCAGAGCAGGATCACCTATATCAGAGTGGAGCTCAGCACCGAGGTGCTGGGCAGATCATGGTGGAGGGGCACCCCCAGTACAGCATCCAAAGGACAGGATCCATCCACTCTGCTTTCTCCTCCTCTGCTGCAGCAGCTTCCTGCACTCAGAAGATCGTTTCTCTCCTACCAGGAATCACAAATGGGGAGATGGAAGGAGTGGAGGGAGGCTTGAAGTACAGAATGCACATTGGCTGCCAGCTCTTCCTGCGTGCAATTTATTTGATACAATAAATTAAGTATTATAACACAGACCACCATCGTCCTCTACAAACACCTGGGTTTTTTTGCCTCTGTTGCAGTTATTCCATCTGCCAACATAAACTATAAATTCTGTCAAGCCTCTTTTTAGTGCATTGTATATGTTGCTGGCTGGTTCTTAAGGCAGGACACCCTTCCTTTGTTTTAGCAAAGACTTTGATTAAGAAATGTTCAGGAGAGAAAGAAACAACACTTCTTTAATAGGGCAAGGGTGGGGGAGGGCGATCAAGTGCAGTGAAAAAGGAAACCTTGTCACTGTGTCGGGTTTCATTTGGTTCCTTGCCAGGTTCCTAAATTCAATTCAGATGCATGATCACACCTTAATGAATTCAATGGGGAAATTAAAATTTAACTATCTGCTCATGAAATGTTCATGCTGTTGGTTGTGTTTAATGACTACAGACAGGATATGTTGAGTCAAAAGAAGGGAGATACCAGCCTGGTTTGCTCTCAGGACAGTATAATATTTATTTAATCCTCTGGGTTTCGTATTGAAAAGTGAATATGGGCTTAGATAGCAAATGGGTTCTGAGGAACTTTAGGGACAGGAGTTATGTGAGAGGGCTGTGTTCAGGGCCTTCAGGACCTGCAGAATTGTCCATCTAAAAACTTGAGATGTGGGAATTTGGGCTTTAGCTCTGATCTACACCTCTCAAGAGCCCTTGAATGTGGATCCTGGGCCCAGATCGACATCTTCCTGCTTTCCTGTGCTCTGCCTTGTTGTTCAGGAGGGGTTGGCTCATGGTGGCTCCTGAGGTAGAAGAAGCCATGGGCTTTAATGTTGGTTGGGATACAGTTCATGTGGACTCCTGATGGGACTCAGGTTCTTGAGACAATCCTTGTGATTTACCTGCAGCTGAAAATATATATCAGCTTTTGAAGCTACCAGTTTACCCCTCTGTGTTGTAGCATCAGCTCTACCAGAGAAAGCTGCACTTGGGTGCTGTGAAGGTGAATGTACTGAGATAACTGAGGTCTCATGGGAAGGTGGAATAGAGAAGTATCACAACTGGAGAGGTGGAAACAGAGAGCTCAGCTGATTTACACCAGTAAAGCATCTAGTCATGAGCTGCTGTGGGCAGGGATCTGAGCTGGATCAAGAACGTCAAAGGAACCTGCAGGTATCACAGGGAGAGTTGTTTTTTATTTTTTTACAAAAAATAGAAGCTCTAGAGCCTTCCTCAGGCCCACCAAATCCTGATCCAAGCTCAGATATGGACACAAACCCTCTGTGATCAGCTGGGAGTTTAAATTATCTACATAAAGTCAATAAGAAGTGAGGAAGCCCCTCTAAAATACAATCACACTCAAGAAGCTGGGGTAGCTGGAGATGGTTTAGCAGCATGGCTAGATATAAACCATCAGTGCTGGGTTTGCTTTTACTCTGTGTTGTTCACAAAGTTATACAAAAACTGCCCCACTGATCACTGAACACTCCATAAAACCAGGAGCGGGAGGCCTGGAGTGCTGCTAAATCCAGGAAAAGAGCAATCTCGCTGCAGATGTCTGATAAAAGAGGCATAAAAGGCAAGAAAGAAAAGGTCAAATAAGAATGTCTGTGGAGGCGGCTGTAATAGCAACACATCCCAGCTTCCCGACATTGATTCCTGGAGGATGCAGGAGGTTCAGGGAGAGTCCAAAATCTATAAGCTCATCAGTAAGGGCTGGAAACACCCAGAAATGTCTCCAGATTTTATTCATTTCTGCAGAGATGAGAAACAAGCACTTCATTTGTTGGAAGGAAACCTGTGAGGCACCTTTGCGTTGGTCTGCCTGACATTCACTATTATAAATGTTTCCTGCAGCCCTGGGAGAAACTTTAACCTCTCCATCCTTCCAGGATGCTTTAAAGTGCAGCAGAGGACCTCCTGCCTCGAGACACATGCCCCTTTGTCCTTTCAACTTGTAGCAGGAGTTCGTTGAGGTGCAAACCTGGTGCATCTTTTACTTTTATTCATTTAGAGAAGTTTTAGAGGCAGATCAAAGGTTGGAGGAATAACTATTCAGTTGTCAGTACTCTGTAATTTAAATAGCTTTCTTTTAATCAAGTAGTTTGTTTTCTTTTGTTTTTAATGGAATATTCATTGGTATTAGAGAAGCCAGCCAAGCCTGAAACCCCTTGTGCTAAGTATAGTACACACGTAAGTAACAGTCCCTGCCTCTGACAACCTACAGTCTGAGGAAACAAGAGAGCTGATGGTCTGGGAATGGCAAAGAAGGTCTAACCAAGGTTGCCATGCAGACTGGTAATCCCTGTACAACACGAGCACAAGGCGATGCAGAGGCAGATACATTGGGTTGAAGATCACAAGGAATATCTATATTCCTCAGCCTGCCCAGGACACCAGGGAAAGATCTGCTTTGCTCATGGTGTGAACAGAAACTACCAGTCACATTGGGCCATGGAGCTGGGTCAGATTTAAGCTGTTTTAGCCAACAGTTGTATAAGGGCACCTGGGGGTCTTTAGGCAATGCTGAGGCTGACAGAGCTTGTCTGGAGCATCAGGTCCAGGAGCTGCTGAGCTACAGCACGTCTCCAAGAGAGACATCCTCCAGAACATTAAAGCTCCAGGACAAGATGGACCAGCTGAGCATCTCAGTGAGCTTTCTCAGTGCTTTAATACTCCCTGTGAATGCCTTATTAGCACTGATAGTTTTTCAAAAAACTTTCCTCTCCTTTCCTCTCCTGGACCTCATTATGGACCAGAGAGACAGACTTGCTGGGATCTCACCCAAGAACATGATCACAGTGTGGACCAGATTTCAACCTTCTTAAGACCCCACATGATGCACCATGACTGTCAATGTCAATGCACGGGAGTGTATAGGGCTGTCATGCTCTCAGATGGGGATGTGATGGCTGGGAGACTCAGCCAGGTAAAGCTCCAGAGTCCCTCTCTGTGCAGGGCTCTCAAGAAATGCAAACTCAAGGCAGCAGAGCGGCATCTCACCTTCTCTGTCCCTCAACATTTGAGATGAGTCACGGATCAGATTGTGTTCAACAAATGGTGTCCATAGCAGGGAGAAAGGCCATGGTTTGGGGTATAAAACCCAAACTCCATGCAGAAAAGCTTCTTGCAAAGATGTGCGGTGTGTGTCTGCTGCTGCTGAGACCCGTGCCTGGTGTGTGTGCCCAGCACTCCACCGCCTCCATGCAGCCCATCTCTTAATTAGCAGAAGGGGGCAAACCAACAGCCTAAATAAACCCACCACGATTCAGGAGAGTTTCTTAACTGAGGGGCAGTGTCAGGAATGCTGGAGGGAGCGCGGGCTGATGGGCAGGGAGCAGCTGAGAGCAGGGAGATGGGGGACAGTGTCTGGGGGAGAGGGAAAAGGCACATTCCCTGCGGCTCTCTCAGAACTGCCCCATGGGGCCGTCCACTCTCAAGCAAACAGCCCACGCAGCCCTATCATGCCTTCCTTTTCCCTGATGGCAGATTATTATCTGCAGATATGCAAAATAATGTAAATGAGGCTATAAAGATGTTAATTATGCCAAAGGAATTAACTGCTCATTAACTTAAACTTCCTGCTCAATTATTTTCATTACTGTCCCTCTTTTTCCAGTGAGATGAAAGGACACAAACCAACCCTGATGGTCCCTGTTAGTACCCCTTTCTCACAAGCCTTCCTGCAGCAGACCAGCCCCCTGAGGCTGCTCAGCCCTTCTCATCCTCACCAGTGTTCCCAACCAGTGCCCATTGCCTGGGCATACTGGTCCTGCTAAGGGCCATGGCGAGTACCCCAGCAGGCAGGACACACCATGGGACACGTATCTGGGAGGGAGATCTGCTCCCATCTTTGTCACTGCATGACTTGGACTGAATTAGATCATGTCCCCAAGCCTCAGTTTCCCCATCTGCAATATAATAAGGCTGATAAAGAGCTTGGAAATCCACTGGTGGAAAACAAGAAATGAAAGCCTAGGGGGGTGTTAATGTTAAAATACGATTCAGCAGCATGTTAGGAAATGTATTGTGAAGAGATATTTTGCGACAGCCAGGGAAACAGCCGAGCGATTTAACGCTGACAGTTGTTGCCATCCCTTATTTTTGTCCTCAGATATGCCTGGGCTGATATCCCAAGTCATTCCTCACGCTGGCTACTTTCATCTCTTTCCACTCGAGAGAACCCTATAAACTGCCTGTATTAAAACAATTAAATTACATACGCAGGGTTTACACAAATACTGGCACCGTCATTGATGGCAGCACTTGGAGATGCGAGCGGTGTCTGCATGTGCTCTGCAATCCATCAGGGAGAAGAATCAGATTTGCTAGCCGTTTTGGTTAAAATATTTAAATGAGAGGTTGCTGCAGTTCAAGACAGAGGAAATATTGCCAAGGAATGTATCCGAGAAATCACAGCTCATTGTGACACCTCTCAAAGGGCCGTTTAGTCTGATCTGCAGAGCACAGATACCCACCCATGCTGCTGTGTCCCTGTAACCTGTATGCCACCTGCCACACGTTGAGACCTGCCCCAGAGAAATGAGGAAACAAATGTGGTCTGGAAAGGAAAGGTGTAGAAGGAAGAGGTGAGTAGTTTCTCCTGCACTCTAAGAAGTAAAGAGCGGCTGCACAAGGTCAGCCTCCATGTCCCTCTGGCCCTGGCTCTTGTCTCAGACAGGACATGAGTGAATGTCAGGGCAAGGGTATAACAGAGCAAACACATGTCACACTCCCCTCCATTAGCACCACCCCGGCCTTTGAGTGTTTGCAGCTTAGAAGTAGTTTCCTGGAGTTTTTACTCCTCAGTGGGTAAAAACTTTGCCCCCTTTACCATTGTAAACCAGGAAGACTCCTGCAGGAAGAAGCCCCACAGCCCAATGCCACGGTGAAGGAAGAGCTGCCTCTTTTGGCCTACTTTGAACCAGCCTCCTGCTCACATAGTGGCCATCCCCTGGATCTTAGTCTGGAAGAGATGACATTCAACAAATCCCTGTTTCTACCTGTTTTCCCTTGTAGGGGTGAGGTGATGCTCCTAGAGCATCGCTGAGAAGGGTGGCTGAGCAGGTACTGCTGCATGTGGCTCTTCCTCATCCCATTTTGCTTTTATTTTATCTCCATTTTAATTGTACGGGTGAACCCACGCAGCACAGTGGAGTGAGAAACTCTTTAAAATGTGGACAACTCTTTAAAATGTGGATGTCTGTTTCCTCTAGCTGGCTCTGTTCCCTGCTCTGGTTCAGCAAAATGATGGCTCAGGCACAGCAGAGGGTTGCATGGAAGAAAAACAAGCAGAGAGAGGTGGGACACATCCCTCCTGTGGGTATTGGTGGCTGCTGAGATCCTAGAAACACTGTGCTTGGTGATCCCAGCAGAGCCAGGCCAGCCTCGAAGCCACTGTGCCACGGTGGGACTCGGTGCTGGAGAGGCCCATGGTGACAGCTGCTCACCAAGTGAGAGGTGAGCTGCCAGGAGAGGCTGGGAAAAAGAAAACAGCCTTGGGAAGAATAGATTTAACAGAAGGAATCTGTAGTTTGTTGTAGACAAGGTTCAACAGTGGTTTGGTGTAGACAAGGTTCAACAGCAGGAAAAGCTGATTCTGGGAGATGCTTTCATCCAGCAGACAAAAGCCTGATGAATCCAATGGCTGGAGGCTGAAGTTAGCAAAATTGAAATGTAGGATGCAAATATCCAAGGCTGAAGATAATTAACAAGCTCCCCAACGACTGCTGCTCGGTTGTTATAAGAGGATCGCAGGCAGAGCGGCCGAGCTGCCCACATTGGAGGGAGAGGGTTGGCTGCCTATCCCTGCTCAGTGCTGCGTGGCATGTAGACAGCAAGGCTGCCAAAGCCCTGGTTGGCTTCAAAGGCCCGAAAGCTGAGCTGGGGTTTGCCTGGCTGTGAGAAGACAAAATAAGGTCCTAAACTGCATGTTGTCCACCACACAGTGCTCCACAAATTTCATATTCGTACTTCAACATCACAGGAGGAGCCATGTGGACTCAATCCCCATTCTGCTCACAGAACGTCCCTGGGTACCACCAAGCTGTTGGACACAAAGAAAACTAAAGATGCTGAGTGCCCGCCCCAGCCATGCCATACACGGTGATTTTAATGAGTAGTCTGTCGTTAATGCCTTCGCTGGTTTTGTGGGGTGGGATGTGCTGTGGGATGTGTCATGCTGATGTGCTATGGGGGGTTTAAGTGCCTACTGCGAGGACTTCCTTTCAGCTCCTGCATTGTAGGGACTGCAAACTGCATGGGGCGTATCGTGCCTGATTAATTTTATGGACTGCAGTGGGTCAAGGTTGATTTCTTTTCCAAATAAAGTATCAGTTTAAGAGTAACTCCATGTGCTTGCTAGCTTGGGGACATGGGGTGCCATTTTATTGGCTCGCGTAGATTGCTTGCTAGCTGGTTTTATTCTTTAATAAAACCTTTTGGCAGAGCTGTGGCTTCTTGTTGCCTTACAATTAGGGAGAGAACAACCGGCGCTCAACTCCGACACAGAAGTTTATGAAACCAGCAGAGATACGCAGGGAGACCTCGAAGAACAATGAAGACAGAGCTGCTGGCTGCTAACGAGAAGGAAATGTGTTATTTTTAGCTATCCAAGAAGGTGGAAGGTGAAAAAAACAACACAAGAACAAAGAAAATCTATAGTCCAATCCAGGAAGCCAAAAAGCAACGCCAAAAAAAATAACAAGCTGACTCTCTGGCACGGTAATTCTTTCACTAATGGGAAGGAGAGGACTAAGTAGTTTGCAGAGCCCCTGGGGAACAAGGGTTCTGCCAGCACCTGGGGCTCAGGACCATAGCCTCCCCTTCCTGGGGACCCAGGCTGCAAACCCAGACTGCGGTGAGCTGTGGTCCCCTCTCAGTGCTGATCCCTGAGCAGGATCAAGGCTCTGTGTGCATCCGTCTCAGCTCATCAGACAAGGGGGGACTCTAGTAGGCCATCGGGGCAGACCTTCTGCTACCCAAAGCTGCAGAACAGGGCAGGGAAGGAAAGAAGCAGATGAGCTGATGTGAGAGAAAAGAGCAGCAGCTCTGGCAGTCCAGGTGGAGAAAGGACAGAGCAGACCCTGAGCACCATGGAGAAAACACGAGAGCAGAGCACTGGAGGATGCCTGTGCAGGGCTCTTTACAAGCACTAAGCCTTGTTGTGCCTGCAAACCCCTCAGCCCACTGTGGGAAAGCAGCTTGCTGGTGTTGATGGCAGTGAGGATAAACTCATAGGCTGAGTGAGGTGCTTGTGCAGCCAATAACTTGCCTTCATCAATGAGCCTGATGTCCCTGGGACTGAGAGGGTGACAGGGAGAGACACCTGTGGCAGGGACCTGCTACCTGGCACTGTGAGCAACTGCTGTGGGCTCACTGCCCCAGCGTCCAGACCAGGTTTTACTATCAGAGTTACAGCCATTACCCAAGGGATGGGGCACAGAGGCCTTACAGAGGGTCCAATTGGTTCTGTAAATAAACACCATAAAGAAAGTTGCTGTGTCAGAGGATCTGCATTCACTAATGTCCAAGTGCACAGACAGTGCAAGGACAAAACACAGAATATGCTGAGGAGAGAGAAGGGAGGGTATTTTTTTAACACAATTAATCCCCTTTCTAATGGAAAACATTATTCTGGGCTGGAACTGACACCCTGCCAGTGAAACGTCCTCCCACGGAGGAGTCATGGCATTATCCTGTGTTATAAGTTAACCAGTGTCTCCGAGGGTGAGCATCCCATACTGCAAAATCCTGATCCAGCACCAGAGAGTGCATTTCCATCCAGTTAGAAGCCCTCTCACTGGGAGCACCCTGGAGCTGCCAGGCAGAGACAGAAAGTGACACTAATCAGCTGATGGATACAGCAAAGGAGCCAAATTAGGAGAATAAAACCTAATTGACTTGTCCAGTAGCTTTGTCAAGGGACTCTAAGGAGCATCGCTGCTCTCCCAAGCTGCCTCATCGCATTCCCACGGCACTGCCGCAGGGCCCAGAGAGAACGTTTGCTGGGAACCTGGGGCTTTGCAGGTCCTCTCAGCCCCTCTGAGCATCTAAAGGAGGAACGCTTGCCAGGAGATGCAGGCAGACAATGCACACCACGCTCTGCCTCCTCCCTGAGTGCCGAGCTGCTGTTGCCTGAACCCGGCAGGGGATGCTGAGTGGATGGGCAGTGCTCCCGCTTTAGGCCCTGCAGCTCTGGCCCCACCAGCTGGGATCTGCACGAAGGCTGTGGTCCCACCGCCATAGCCCAGCACCCCCTCTCCTCAAAGGGAGGCTTTTGTAGGAAGGGAGCAGGATAAACCCTTGCCATAGGACAGGAGGGGCACTCAGGGTCAACTTTCTTTGATTTTCTTCATCTTTCTTTGTTAAATCTCTTCTATAAATACATTCCCACTTTTTAACCCTTCTGTCCTGCTCACACGTTTGTGTCTTTTTTCACCTTGTGCTGGTTTCTGTGCCTCTGATCCCACCAGTTTCAGTCTAGCTGGCCAGCCCTGGCTGTTGGCAGGTTGTACCTGCATAGCCCTGCTCAGAAGGGGCTGCTGGAGAGAGTAGCTGGACCACTAACTCCAGCCCTCAGGGTGTCCAATGTTTCCTGCTGTAGGCTCACAAATACCTTAAATGTGTAAACCCTCCAGTGCTCCTATGGCCACCTCGATTTGGCTCAAGCTGTGCAATGAATTGCACCAGAGAAAACTGTTTGCTGACAGGGAACCAGCTGCTTTTTGTGGGTTGTGGTTTTACTGCAGACTGTCTCCCTGGGTCACCAGGAGGTTGCAGTAACTGTGCAGATGCTCGTGCAAGGGGAGGCTGTGGGGAGGATTCACTCGTGCATTTCTCTCTGCTGACTGCAGCTGAAGAAGTTTAAGAGATTCATTTTGCCTTGGGCATGTACCATGGAGACACCGCTGTTAGGACTTTTGTCTGGAATTGCATCTTTTCCTTTAGCACACATAGGACAAGCCCTACCTCCCTGTGCCTTTGGCCATCACCATCCAGCTCCATCTCTGCCTGGCTGTGATCACCCAGCACCTCAGCTGGGCTTTCAAACAAGGCTTCACAAGCAGGACATCCACAGACTTGCCACAAGAGGATTACAGCTGCGCTGGTGAGAACTGCCAGCTCCCAGCTGCCACTTTTGAAGGCACAGACATTTGATTTGCTCTGGCGTTCACCCCTCTTCCCCCCTGTGAACTCAGCACAAAAAAAAAAAAAAAAAAAAAACCCCAAAACCAAAAAAAACACTCACAACAAAAAACCACTATCAGGAGCTGCAACAAGTTGCAGTGGGAGCACTCTCTGTGCAGCTGCCCAAGGGTCACAGTAATAGTTTGGCCTGTGACTACCAACAGCAATGCTGTGTTACAGGGTTAGGAGCCAGCCCAGGCACAGCCTGGCCGAGGGGTGCTACAAATACATCATGCTCAGGACCCCAGGGCTGCAACATGAATTCATCCCCAACACAGTGTTACAGGAGCTGGCAGCGGATGATAAGACCTGTGCTCTCCATTTCCCATGTGCTTATCCCCAAGGGGTCTTTTGCATCCTGGAAGTCCTGCGTGTCAAGGGTTAGGGCTGGGCCATCCACGAGACAAGTTACAGTTGCTCTCTGTTAACCCCTCTGCCTCTCCAAAGGGGAAGAGAAATGGAATAAGGGAGAGAGCTTTATGGATCAGAAAAGAAAACTAAACCAGTTTTAATGAAAAGGATATCAACAAAATGATATATATACAACTATATACAAAACCAGTATCAAACCCAAGCCCCCAGTGGCAATTACGTCACCATCACCAACGATGCTGTGGAGCAGGCACTGGGGACATCCCAGACTGGACTCAACAGCAGATGAGAACTGGATTCGGGAGCAGGATTCTGGAACTGGATTCAGGAACACATGGATTGGGATGAAAGGCAGAATAGACAGAGTCCTCTCAGATACTGGCTGTTGAAGACCTTTACAGGTGACCCTCGTGATCCCTCAGCTTTATACTGACCATGCCATACATGGGATGAAGTTCCTTATTGGTCAGTTTGAAGTTCCTATTTGGTCAGTCCCCTGTCCTGGCCTCTCCTTCCCACAGGTGTCACCTTGCACATGCCAACCCTTTGTAGCCACTCTAAACATGGAGCATTGGACGCAGAGACCGTCTGCGAAAATATCCTGTTAATTTCAGGAAGTGCCATTACTTAGAACTGAGACTGAGCTGGAAAGTGAAATCACAAATAGCAATCAGAATCAGAAGTAAAATCAGCATTAGTGCTGTTCTAACATGAACAAGGACACGGCATTATGACCATGGGCTTGATTTGCCTTTTCTATGCACAGATTTTACAGTTACTCATATCCATCCACTGCCAACAGGACGTTGCCTGTATTCCCTGTGCAGGCACTTTCTGGTCTGTCTCCAAACAAGCGTGGCACAGGAATGAGAAGAGACTTTTACCATCACAAACACACTGGGCTGCCCCAGGTTGGAAAGCAGGTAGTGCTACAAAGCTGCCCAGTAGGTACCAGTAACAATAGTGATAAACTGAACATTTAGCTCTTTTCCTGAAAGCACCTTCTAGAGAAAGGTATTGCCAAGCCTGGAGATGGGAGACGGTTCGTCCCCATCAGTCAGAACCTGTCTCTGTCTCCCAGCCACACTTTTTGCTGCCAGCATGATGTCCTGGCTTTCGTCTGGTTCACAGCCCACTCCTAGCTCAGGGAAATTTGTGTTTCTTCTCCCAGCATGACAGTTTCAAAGGCTGAAAGTGAAACAAAAGGTGAAATTATTGTCAGTTAAACTCCTTGTCGTCCCCACCTCTCCACCTCTGATGTAGCTGCTCATACACTTGTATTTGGACGAATAATGAAAATCCCTTGGGGAAATCACGTTATCTCCCCTGCTGTGCAGCAGCAGGCTCCCAGCAGATGATAAAATACATGAAGATAGACAAGACAAGTGAAAACTGCTCCACTTCTCTGGAAATCCTCCCCTTTTTAGTGCTGATGCAAACACATTTTTCCTCTGGGATAAAGAAGGTGATAGGATTACTTCCAGTGCTCCTGACTGTTTGTGGCTGCCCTCATCTAGGAAATTTTTGTTATCGTTTGACGTTCAAAGCTTTGGAGTGGTATGTGTATGAAGAGCTTCCCTATATGGCAGAAAAGTGTGTCAGGGAAGATGCTTTTGTTTCAACCATGACATTTAATGGGAGGTAGAGACTTTTAAATCATGGCCAGCAATGCCTTTAGAGCATTAGTGTTTCGCTTGCTGCACAGAAAGATGCTCCCAGAGAGCAGAAATTCTGCTTCAAAATTTTCAAATTATTTCAAAGATCAGGAGTTTCCCTTCACTTCTGGTAAGTAAATGACACCAGAGCACTACTGAAGGTCTTCCAGCAGACCAGGTGTCCTCAGAGCCACAGCATCTGAACCAAGAAACCTACACTAGAGACTTTACTCTGATTTTTCAACTTTTCCTTCGACCCTTAAATCATCACCTTGGACCATAATTGTTTCTTTTCCATGTGGGAAAGAAACTGATTAGAAGATCATGGCAAAATAAATGAAGAATAAATTAAAATTTGGTTGTAAGCAACACAATATGTAAGTTGTTGGGGTTTCCTGTGTGGAATGGCACTCGTCAGAGATGCTGTCAAAATAGATCAGGGAGCTACAGAGAAAATTTTCAAGGCTGTTTGCACTGCAGCCAAAGATGATGCTGGATTGGGGTGGATGGGTACCAGGATGTCCTAGCAAGATAAAAACACAAACTATCTCATGTGTTTCTGTGGGTTTGAATCATCCCTGACACAACAAGGAAAGAAAAGATCCTCTTAAATCCTTCTAAAACTTGAAAAACAAAGACTGAAATCAGCACCAAGGTGAAGGGTAATAACAAGGTGGAGTCCGGACCAGGACCTGGACCAGGCTCTGCTGGGGCTGGCTGAGGACACTGGCTAAGAGAATCCATCAGAAGCATTATCTAGAGACTTCCCATCCAGAAGCAGTTCATGATAGCAAAAGGAAGCCTGTGATGAACCAACAAATACACTATAAGTATTTTAAAACCCCTGGGTGCTTGTAGGGCCAAAGGAGCAGGACCACAGCACCACACTGGCCAGTGGCTGATGCTGTGTCAGTTCACAGGACTGTGGAACATCAACAGAAAACCTCTCAAACCTTACCAAGAGGAGTCCCTCACGCGCACCCCTGTGCTGTTTCAGACACGACAGAAAACCACAGCCAGAGGAGCTCATCACAAGCCCACTGGCCAAGTGCTGCTGTCATTTTCTGCATGAAGTAACAGTTTCCAAGGTTGATGGATTGAAAACAATTAGTCGCTTCTATTCCTTTCTTCAAGGAAAATAGAGGCGTGAGCAAGCTCTCTGGCAGTGAACGTTGATTTCTGAAAAAATAATTCATCCAAATGCCTATGCAAATCAGCTCTGGCCGATAATCAGTAAAAAAAAAAAAAAAAATTAATGCTGTAAATAAAATGAAAACATAATTAGCAATTAAAGGCAGGGGTGACAGCCTGGTGCTGCAGATGGAAATAACAGGAGTGTTGTTCTGCATCTGAATGCCAGTGGAAAGCAGCAGCCTTCCAGGGCTGCTGTTTTAAGTTCTGCAAGACACTAATTGAAAGATATTTTCCTGGGTGAAGACCTCAGCATCTCTGACAGCTCAGGGATTGCTGAAGCACTGGGGAATAGGCTAATCCCATCCTTCCTCGGAGGCTGTCAGCACATGTGCTCAGCTCTTTACTGCCTGGTGCTCGGCTCCAAAGCAGGGCTTGGAAACAAGACTTCCATGAACTATTTTGGACAAAGCACCTGCCCCGTGGCTGCCTGCCTGTCCAGGAGTGGAGGATCTGGTGACCCAAGCGGTCCCGTTCAGTCCCCCATCACCTCTCTTATCTTTCTCTGTGATTAATCTGCTTGTGAAAATCTTGAGTTTTCCAAGCTAAGGCTTGAACTTCGGAGGACATAGACCATGAAATATTTGAGACTGTTCTCTGTGGTAACAGGGCACAAAGATCCTCCACTGGGATGGAGGAGTCTGTAAAGGTTTATTGTCCTCTCCACCTTTAATTATGTAAATAAAATTAGGAATTTAAATGCAGAACATTCAATATCAGTGTTCCACACTTCAACCTCCTCCCTACACTCAAAGCATTTCTCCAGTTGAGAGCAGCAATTATCTCCTGCCTCCTTCACAAGGACAGCAAGAAGTGTAATTAAGCAGGACATGACTTTTTGTCAGTTGTGTCCCCACACCTCACATTAAAGCCAGTGGTAGCTGAAGGGATAACTGAGCCACTGGTCTTTCTAAAGCACTTTGAGATCTTTGGGCGAAATGTGGATGTTTAAGGCTGTGGCTGAAGCACCGGGGGCCTGTGCAGAGGCTGACATCCCAACCCAGGCAGCCCTTTCCATCCTACCAATGCTGTGTTCATCCACAAATTCATGCTGCAGATGTTTAGTTCAATACGTAGCACAAAGGCACTGCCTGGGCAGGGAGTGATCTTTTGGGTCTGATTGTGTAAGTGACCTAAGATACCCTCTGGTTCCCTAATTTTGAAACACAGAGGATGGTGATCTTGGAAGGATGGGAAATGTGATTTGGTCCATCACACACTGCTCCAGCCCAGGGACTGCTCTGGGCTTAGATCTTCACAAAAGCAGATGGCAACATCAGCCTGTTTGAAGCTGAGATCTGAACTAGCCCATTTATGAGCACTGGCTGAAACCCAAACTTCCTCTTCCATTGGAAACTCTGACATTTTGAGCTCCTTTTTCAGTCTAAATCCAAAACCCAGCAGCCCATGTTTAAAAATTCCCTCAGGCAGAGAAAGTTCTGAAAATGTTGCTGTCACATTGTGGAAATATTATCTTGTACCTGGCCAAGTTTATCCCAGGATCCAGCCTAAAATCTGAAGTCTTGGTTTTTAATAAGAATGGGCTTTAGCTTAGGAGAGCAAATGTTTGAGTAATGTTAAGAAAATGTCTATATGTTATGGCAGGGAAATGAAAAAGTTGAAACTACATCGTTTTGTGCTTTCCTGGGTGAAAATCTCTTTTCAATCAGTATTTTTCTTCGAGATTTTTGAATGATGACAATCAATGTGTCACATTTCTCTGATGGAAAATACCTCTGATGACCGTGGCTTAGCTACCTCTTCTCTAGGACACCCACACACCTTCTATCCCCCAGGGCATCGTGGGACCCCTCTGTGCTCTCTCATCTAAGCAACCCTCTGCACTACCCCACACCAGAGGTGCTGTCACATGATGAATGCACATGTCTCCTGAAGCTTGCTTCCCAGCGTAGTATTTTATGAGAGTGATTAGGAGTGATTTTTATCTTTAGTTGAAAGTGGTTTTGGAGCCCCGTGGAGCTCAGCAATGAGGGTGGTTTCTCACTGCCCTACAGACTAGACATGCCTGGAGGGAGGAATCTCCTTGGCTGCCCTAGGGATGGAGCAAACTTGGCCTTTGATCAGCATCCCCACTTAGGAGAGTTTCATCCTTTCACCCTTCTCATCCATGTGCGTGACCTACCCCACGGTCACCCTTCCTTTGCCATTCAACAGGACCATCTTGGCCGGACTCTGTCTGTCGGGTCTCTGCTTGGCTGGGTTCATATCTGTTGCCCCAAAGCATGCCACTAAACCCACATGAGTGGAAATAAAAATGATGAGTCCTGCTGTTTGCCACATCGATTAAAAATATCATCCAGACACGAGGAAAATTGACTAAATTTGTCCCTAAAAACTCTGTGCCGGGGAGATCATTTGTCGCTTACATATCTCTGAGACTGGCATTAAAATGGAGAGTTACTATATGTTGCCACAAGGGATTTATATCTAAAGTAATAACAACTCCATGGCAAATGCTTTAATTTCTTTGTAGTATAAATTAGCATACTAATCTGATAATAATCCATTACCGCTCGGGAGGAAAAAAAAAAGAGGAATCATGCATGGCTAATCATTATAGGAATTGAAACCAAGACAAAGGATTGCACTGTAATTTGGCTGAAATTTCATGGTTGTACACTGGGGATGGGGGGAGGGAAGGGGGGAGAGTAGATCACAGAAACACTTTAAAGGGACCATCAAAGCAAAGGCTATCGTGACCACAGACAGACGAAATTTTGACTCTACAGTTACTGGCCTCTCGTCTTCTATCCGAGAAGCATTTGCCAGTGTCTACTGAAATAAAAGTATGAATGATGCCTAAATCTGTTTGGGGCTGGTTTACTCAGCCTGTGGTCTGTGAACTACAGGGAGTTTCTAAGATAGCAGAAGGTGGCGGGATGGCAAAATGTTATTTTAAAAAGCCAAAAATGCATACACTGAGATCTTGTCAAAATCAATTAGATTAAGAGAGAGACAACAGGCTCCAGGGACTATACTGAGCAGTCTGCAGTGACCACAACATGAGCTTGGACACATAAACATATGTAGCTACCCATGTTCAGACACCTAAACGTGGGTATCCCATTGTGGAGCTGAACCCCATCCTGAACTGGACAGCAACCTGCCCCCCCTCCCCGCAGCACACACCACAACCTGCCCTGCCGACAGACCCAAAACAAGTCCTTCCAGCAAAGCAAGGTCTCAATAGGGAAGGTAATTAAGCATCAGAAGCGATTACCAGGAGATATAGTGGTATCTGCATCCTTGGAAATCCTTAAATCCAGACAGGGCAGCTTTTGCAAAGCTATGTTGCAGCTGAACCTGTAATTACAGGCTGGACGCCCATTGGGAGATAAGATGCTGTGGTCTGTGTTTATGCAGGATGATCTCCGGCTGCTGTCTGTGCTGCTGGGAGATACAAACCAGTGCGAGGAACGTGCTCATTTTCCAAGGTGAGCACACAAGGAGGCTGGAGAGCTGGGCATTTTGTTCAGGGTTGTTGTGTTTTTTTTCTGAAAGCTGTTTTTGTTTTTTTGAAGAGCCTCTCTAAAAGGGTGTCTGTAAATCCATCACACTCCTGAAATGAAGTGTTTTGCCAGAAATAGCAGAGAATTTAACTGGAAATAGTTCTGAACATTTTCATAGCAGAGAAATTAAACTGCATTTTGTAGCTATGAATTTCACAAAGCCCATAATGCAAATATCCTAGTTAAGTTCCCTGCAATTTCTAGAGCTGGACTGAGGATTATCCAGCTCTATATTTGACATTGCTTCTCCTCTATTACAGCTCTCAACAGAATTCAGGGTCCTTTTATCCTCTTCAATGTGAAAAAAAAAATAAAAATAAATTCTTCATCTTGCAAAGAACTTTCTGGTTAAAATACTTTCTGCACAAATCAATACCAAGTAAACACGTGGCACCCAGCTTGTACGGCAGAGCATGAACAGCACAAGTAACACTCACCAGACAAAGAATTCTGACTTGGGTGAGCAACTAGAACACTTGGAAATAAATAATTTTTCCATCATCCCAAAATGTTTTATATTCCCCCTAATGAAAGGACTTTTAAGTAGGAGTCATGCTTGACTTCATTCTATTTTTTCACTTTACTTCTAAGGTATTAAAAAAATTTCTGTGAAAAGGTGTGCTGGTTTCTTCCCAGCTGATGGAGTCTTTCTCATTTCATGCTACTTTTTCCATCACCCCACGATATGATCTCTCACGCCCATGTGATTTCTGCTCGGGAGCTGCAGCACTGCCTTGGTTGTTGGGGTTTTTTTTGGTGTTTTTCTACCATGTTGCAATTTTGCTGTCCCATCAGTAAAGTGAGATCAATGATGGCAGAGCCTCCTTTTGCACCAACAGGTCTTTCTTTGAACTCTGCAGAAGAGAAGCTGACACCTACCCAATTAGAGCTTTCAGGCAGAGGTTCATAAATTGGGCATACCTACTCATTCTTTGAAGAAGATCGCTCAAGTGTACAGCTTTTGCAAACTGCATGAATTCCACCTCCAAATCCCACCTGTTGCTGGCTAAATTAAGTTGTCAGGTTTTTCTGAAGGTTGCTAGACAGCCAAAGGTAGCTTTGTGGAAGGGTAAGGCTCGAATTAAACCTGAGCTGGAGCACAGGGAGCTTTGGTTCACACAGAAAATATCCCTGAATGTCAAGCAACTTCAGGAGAAGCAGCAGCTGACTTAAAAGTGGGTGTGTGGGTAAGATCTGAATTGTCATAAAGTGATTTCTGGAATGTTTGGTTTACTTTTGCTGAAGATCCAACCTTGAATAGCTGTACAGGCTTAAATTCCTGTATGGCCTTAAATATCTGTATGGACTTAAATACATGGCATTGGGAGGTGTTTAAAATCCAAAATAGACAAGATAGAAAAGGAAAGAAGGGAAATGGGACTTAACACAACGAGTAAAGGCACCAAGATGACACTTGCCTGAGTCAAGGTCAAGGAGGACGTCGGAGAAGCATCCACCAGATTTGTCCTGCTGTTTAATTTTCTTTGAACAAGAGGAAAACCATTCCTTGCATCCAGCTTGCAACCTTGCATCCAGCTGAGTGGATGCAAGAGAGATGCTTCTTCTTCTGGGTGTTGCTCAGGCAGAATTGCTTTCACCTTCATTGCTATAGTTTTTGTCCCCGTTCCTTTCCTGCAGGCTAGAACCAACTTGACACCTGTTTTGCTTGCTCTGTGTTGCTATGGCAATTGGAGAGGTGTTGCACAGCCCTTCTGCGAACTGCCGCAGCCCTGCACAGGCAGGAACAGGAGATCTGAGTTGCCCTTAGAACTAACCTGAAATAAAATACATACAGCTCAGCTTGGTGTATCTCATGTCTAATGCTCCCTCTGCTAAGGAGAAGGAATTTAGACAGTCATAAGTGAGGCAGATGGATGAAATGCACCAAGTCAAGACTTCATCTTCAAAATTCAACCACAGATGCAGCTGCTTCATGAGAAGAATCACAAAAGTGCTTTCTGAAAAATTAAGAAGCAAAAAGAAAAAATACCACAGGAGAAACAGCTCTGCTATTTCTGAGGTGAGCAATTAATCTTGTGGAAAAGGCATCATGTGGTCCAGATTTCCAGAGCAAAGCCGAGATTTCCAATGGCATCGGAAGAGATGCTGGAGAACTGAGCCTGCTGCTCCGAACCATCCTCCTGAGTAGCTTCAAAATCCTCAGCCTAAATTCTCAGCCAGTGCAGCAACTCTGTGTGTTTCTCTCCAAAGCTCTTCATCACCTCAGTGCACTGAGTTTTCTATTTGGGGAACTTTCCAGCCCTCCCAGACTGTGATTTTCCACAGGAGGAGATGAGACCCAGCAGGATGGTGCATGTCATGCCTATGTTCTCCCTGCAATTTCCTGGGCATGATAAGTTGGCTGTGATACCAATTTAATTTCTAGCTTGAGAAATCAAGCTACTGTCTCCTAAAATATTCCCAAGCACTGCACCAAAATCTCAATGCGTATAAAATTCCTGCAGGCTGGAGGTCCCTTGATGGTTCCTCCCTTGCTCAGCCTTGTCCCACCAGTTCAGATGAAAACATACCAATATTGGTCCCAGCTGCTCACCGAGTCATCTCTAGACTTGCCAACTTAACAGGGATTAGCATTAATTATCCCCATCAGCAATTTTAGCCCTGGGATTTCCCCTGAGCCCTGCACAGATACGTATGACATGGGTTAAATTTATGCAAGGTCCTGGAATACCCCAAGTGCCTGTAACATCTGGCATATCTTGGGGTTTCCACGCTCTCAGGGTCTCAGACCTGTCACAGATGGGTTGACCCCTGAGGATATAAGATCCCTGGGTCAGGACCTATTGATTCTTCAGTGCTTTGTACAGCATTTGTAAGTGATTAGGGAATGGGACCTCAACCAACGGCATGTTGTTGTGGGCTGTGTGCTTACAGACACAGGCATCCAGCTCAAGGGAGAGTTAGATTAAAGGGTATTCTTGTTTACCTATCCCCTCTGACATTTTGGGATGGAAGGAAGGCAAAAAAGCTTGTTCTGTGATTGAAACAGTGATGATGATGATGATGATGATGATGATGATGATGAT
>JAAGNO010018893.1:9395-23992 GCA_033439905.1 Ceryle rudis | reverse complement strand
TGGAAGGAAGGCAAAAAAGCTTGTTCTGTGATTGAAACAGTGATGATGATGATGATGATGATGATGATGATGATGATAATGATGATGATGATGATGATTCAAACAATGAGTGACGTTTTGTTGTCTGGTCCTGGAGTGTCCTGGAAAAAGTGCATGTTGGATTTGGCAAACAAAGAGCTTTAAACTGCATTCTCCATCCTGACTGAAGGAATAAGGGCCAAGGTAAGTCACTATCACTATCCCTATTGTGCTGGGGAAACTGATGCACAGAACACTGTGACTTGTCAACAACGAGCTGACAAGTAGCAGAGGGGGAACCAAAATGCAGCAGTGGGAGACTCTCCTTGCCATTTCTGGTCCTTAAAGCATGTAGCACAGAGTGCAATGACAGATTTTAGATGACATGGAGCCCTCCCATGACCTGCTGAGCACGGCCTGCTTACCTCATGGAGATGCCTACTTAACTTCCAGTTTTGTAAATCAAGGTATTTCCTTACCTTGCAGTGTTCCCAAGCCCTGCGCCAAACCCTGGGTGCACATCAACCTGTCACACACTTCAGATCAGAGTGGAGGAATTTATCCTGCCAGGTTAAATAGCTTTAGGTCTCTCTGGAGCACTTTAGAGAGGGCAATAACCTGCAGACTAGTCCCTGTCTGCAGGAGCTTAGAGGCACTGGAGGGGAATAAAAATCCCCTGCCCAGGAACAGCTCTGCAGTGGCTGAGGCTCCCGTGATGAGCTTTTATCTGCTCTGGGAAGGTTGTTCAGTTAATAGCAACACAACTTTTGTAGGGCATAAAAGCTTCTCAGGAGGGCAAGCCTTGAACCAGACCTTCGGTTCCCCCTCCAGAGCATCCCTCCCTCCCCCGGCTGGCCCTGCCACGGCCATCAGCACCTTGACGTACCGCTGTGATTAATTGCGCGAGCTCCCAGGCCCTCATCTGGGGCTAACTGACAGGAGGTGAAGCATGACAGTGAATAATGGCAAGACCTTTGGAAGTCCAGGAGAAATTAAATCAATGCAACAGTATTTGTTTGCTTTCTCGTTCCCTGTCCTCCCCCTCTGCCGGCTCTCACCCCCCATCCTAATGGCATTTCAGGCTGTTTGGCTTCGTTCCCCACCTCAGAAACCAGGACTCAACTTCCCTGAGAGTGGTGACTTTAAAACTGCCATTGATGGGCTGTTGGCTGTGGTGGTGCCAGGTTTTAACCCTTTCAGAAGGCAGAACAGGCTCCATGGTTACAGAACTTGTGCAAGATCACTGAGATAAACCGCGTTTTATTTTTAACTGACTTGTGAAAATTGTATGTGCCCAAGAGCCTCAGAGACTGAAATATCAATTGCCCAGGGCAACCCAGCAGCAAGAGCATCCGTTTTTCATTCTTGCCTGCTGGAGGGAGAAAATCAAGCTGTATATGTGGACCTCTGTCTTCCCAGCCCACTCAGTCCTTAATGGCTCTGCTTTTGGCAAGGGCATGGACAGGACCAGGTTCTCTTGGAGGTGCCCATCCCTATCTCAAGACAAGTAGAGACCTCCCAAACTCATCCCCAGCTCTCACAGCACCACATGGCAACAGTGTGACTGCCCTGCATTTCACTTCATATCTCTGTAATATGCTCACAGACCTCTCAGGGCAGCTTACTGAGCACCAGTGACTTCAGAGCTGGGAGGAGGGAAGTTTCTCTGCATTTCGGGGCTTTTTGTTTGTTTCTTTGGTTGCGGGGTTTTGTTGTTTGTTTTGTTTTGTCTTTTTTGTTTTGTTTTTGTTTGGTTGGTTGGTTTTTGTTATTTTTGGTTTATTTGGTGGGTATTTTTGAGGGTTGTGGGGGGGATTTTTTCTCCTGGGCTGAGTTCTTGCAATCAGAGGATGCAAAACCTGCTCTGGTTGCACATGTCCCTGCTCCCTGCAGGGGGGTTGGATGAGATGACCTTGAAAGGTCTTTTCACACCCAAAACACTTTATGATTCTACGTAACTCATGAAGCTTCTTGTTCTGTGGGGAAACATAGTTGGATTATGAATGGAAGATGTACTTGAAGGAAAAATCAGAGCCCTGCAATCAGGGTGTTGATGCAGGAGGCCCGGCCTCAGCTCCTTTAGGTGACTTTCATCAAACTTGCAGGGGTATCAAAGGGGTAATTCAGATGACAGTGGCATTTTGCCACATTGTGGTGTCATCTCAGGCTGTTTGGCTCCACTCTGATGGGGCTGCACTGTGCCAGGCTGAAGTTAATCCCTTCATCATTAAATACCCCAATTTGTAAGTCAGGTCTAAGAGCATCCTAGTTCATAACTGTCACCTTCCAAGGAGAAGGAGAAATGCATTCAGATCAGAGTGTCTCCAAAGGAAAATCAAACCTGGCTTACCTAAATGTTTCAGGAGCTCCCAAATACAGACAGACTGAATAAGGAGGATATAATACCTCCTGGACCCTCCAGCTTTATTACATGCCCTATAAATGATTTATTTTTAATTATGAAAAGACCTACAAGCAGCCTAAACCCCAACAGCTTACATTTTATGTTGCTTACAACCAAAATTTAATTCATTCTATGGCTAAATAGCCATAGTCATCCAATCAGTTTCTTTTCCACATGGAAGGGAGACAATTACAGCCCAAGGTGATGATTTAAGGGTAAAAGGAAAAGTTTTGAAAAATCAGAGTGAAGTCTCTAGTGCGGGTTGCCTGGTTCAGCTGCTGTGGCTCTGAGGACACCTAATCTGCTGGGATCTGTATGTGGAAACCCAGACTAGAGATGCCAAGAAGTCAAAGCCAGCACTTTCTCCAGGTGTTCCCTGTCACAGGCAAGAAGCTGTTGTTTTCTTTTGTCCTCTGCAAAAAGCAGCTGACACATATTTAAAAAAAAGAAAAAAAAAAAAAAAAAAAGAAAAAGAAAAAAGATCAGTGTTGCAACAGACCGGGTTTTGGTGGAAAAGCAATGCCTGGAATTGGTTGTGGTCTGCAAAAAACCCTTAAGAAACCATCTCTAAGCACGTGCTGTGCTCTGTGCTATTGGCCATGGGTCTCTGCTCCCAGTTCTGGGGCAGTGCATAGCAGCTGGGACACATCAGAGCCACAGCAAACTGCACCCCTTCATGCCAGGGAAATGGAGATGGATTCCAAGATGGAGCAAGCTCCTGGGAACAAAGGAAACCTTGAATACCCTCAGTGAGACCCCTGAAGCCAATCAAGCACTGCTGTTTACCCATCACTCCTCATGTAAACCAGGACACTTGTGCTTCACACTCTTTTTTTCCAACTTCATATGAAAGAGAAAAAGAGATTTCGAGATTCCTGACCCTTCAGAGACAGGCGTTCCTCCTGGCCACAGCTACCTGCCCGGCTGCCTGCAATTACACAGCACATTAGCAGCCTTATTGGGATTATGTTCTGCCAGCTACACAAATGAGCCGCTCTCCTTCCAGCAGTCACAGGCGCAAAGGACCATTCAGAGTGGGGCTTGGCAATTAAGCCAAACTACAAGAGCTCCCAGGCCCCAATTAGAGTCAAATGGCAGTGAGCAGCAAGAACAGACAGCAACGCTGCTTCGTCCATGCAGTATTTGTGCTGAGGCATGTGCTACTTGAAAGACTGCCCTGTTTTGGCAAGGAAAGCACATTCTTGAGGTCTGCTGGCTTCTGGGTCACATCTTCCAATAGAGCAGCCTGGCAGAGCTACGCAGAAGTCAGCGGGGGGTTATCAGATGTAAATCAGCCCTGGACCCTGCACGGCGTGTTTCACAGGATGAGCACGTCTCTCAAAGCATCACCGTTCTGCTGAAGCTGCCAGGAGACTTTCTGTTGACTTCTCTGGGTGCTGGCCATCTTCCTAAAACCTGGAGCCAATGACAGCAACAAGCTCTTGTATATGGCTTGAACATCTGTGTGTCTCAGGAAATCTTACAAAGAAGGAAGGTGCCCCATCACACGTTTGCAGAGGAGGAGATGGCACATAGGCCAGCTCCCACCAGGGCAGGATGCTCTTTTCCTGATGTCTGGACCCAAAACTGATGATTAGAGAGGCCATTAATGCAAAAGCAGGACCAGGCTCCCTGTAGTCCTATTCAAGTCGTGATGTTGGTAAACTTTCTCCACCCCTCTTGTAACCCAGTGTCAGAAGTGTCAATTAATCCAGGTGAAGCCAAGAGAGCTCTGGTTCCTCTCCTCACCTGAAAACCAGGAAAACATCCTAAACTGCTTTTGTACTTTCATCCAGGTACATCATTACTGTCCTTCCCATCCTCACTGTCCTGCAGTGCTGCTGAGCAGCTCCCCACAGCACAGCAGTGGGCAGGCAGCATGGCTGAGTGCACAAGGCAGGAGGTAGGATGTTGGGAAGCCTGGTGTCCAGTCCTGCTGTGTAACTGCACCCCCAAAGGGCAGGATCTCCCTGTGACAGTTGCTGCACGTGGCCTTTTAATTCTTCTTGTCCCTGATTTTCCATTTGCTGATGCTAACACAGACAGGAGTCAGAAAGTGCCAGCTGTGGGACTCCAGGGATGTGGGGAGGAGTCTGATGCCAGCAGCACTGCAGGGTGAGTGGCTGTCACCTCCTGACACTGGTAAACAGGCAGGGACAAAAATGCCAGGGGACCAAGGAGGGGCCAGCAGCCTTGCTTGACCTTTACACCATCCCCTGAGTCTCAGACAATAGCCACGTTTTGACATTCATTTATTTCCTTGCTTTTTGGAACAAGGAATATAATAAAAGCCACTGTAGAGTTGTATCTGGAGTTTTCTTTGAGCTCTCAGGTCTGAAGAATTTACCCTGGTCTGGCTGAGTGCACAGGCAAGTGCAAGGTAACGTGACTTACGTTCCACTTCGCCAAAGAAGGATAAATCAAAGCTGCACATCCTACATGAGGAGATAACTGGCAAGTCACCTTCCCATGGGAAACCCCTGGTGACTTGCTGGGCTCTGCTAATGCAGAAATGAAACCCCTCCTCCCTCGTCTCAGCTGAGACAGTTCAGTGCTCTCCTTGCTGAGAGGACTGCCACCCATCCACTGCCAGAGCTCTTCCTCTGCGCCCCATGGCAGAACACAGCTCATCTCCTCTGTCCCAAAATGATGAGAGGCAGAAATATTCATCTGCCTTTGCTGTGGGAACACCTTTGTACCCAGGCACAACAGGCTGTTCATGGCACAGGCTGAACAGGCCATCCCTGTCCCCAGAAATGTCCATGCTGAAGCCCAAACCTTGTCATTACCTTGCAGTGAAGCTTTTGCTTTTATTTGGGCAGCTGGCTATTTGAGCAGGGAACCCAAGCTGTGCTTTGAGGAGTAGCAACAGGCTGTGTCTTCAGCACAGCCTAATGTAGCAGAAGGCAATTGCCAGGGAAATTACATCTTGTGGAAGCAGGTAGCCATGCAATGATGTGAAAAGTGTTTTCCCTTCAGTGAGTGTGTGCCTGTTGCTGGCGGTTTGGCTTTATTTATTTATTTATGTATTTATTTTTCAGAGGCATATCAGGCCTCGATGCTCAAAGTTTACTGCAGGGAAAATGATTTCATGGGTCTGTATGCCATGCAGTCAATTCCAGGCATGGCTGCTCCTGCTTGGTATACCTCCTTCCACACCCTAATGCGTTCCCCACCATAGCAGAAGCATCTTTATTGGAGGGGGGTGAGCAGTGGAGGTCAGCAGTGCAAATACCAGGGCAGTGCTGAAAATACCTCTGCAGATGAGCTGGGTGCAGGAAGCAGTTCTCGCTATCCACAAATCTCTGTTTAAAAGCGGAATCATAGAATGTTAGGAGTTGGAAGGGACCTCTGGAGATCATCGAGTCCAACCCCCCTGCCAGAGCAGGGTCACCCAGGGCAGCCCACACAGGAACAGATCCAGGCAGGCTTGGAATCTCTCCAGAGAAGGAGACTCCACAACCTCTCTGGGCAGCCTGTTCCAGGCTCTGTCACCCTCACAGCAAAGAATTTTCTCCTCATGTTGAGATGGAACTTCCTGTGTTCTAGCTTATACCCATTATTCCTTGTCCTATTAGTGGGCACCATGGAAAAGAGCCTGGCCCCTTCTCCTTGCCCCCCACCCCTCAGATAGCTGTAAACATTCATCAGCTCCCCTCTCAGGCTTCTCTTCTCAAGACTAAAAAGCCCCAGGGCTCTCAGCCTTTCTTCACAAGAGAGATGTTCAAGACCCTTAATCATCCTCGTAGCCTCTGTTCGACTCTCTCCAGTATTTCCCTGTCCCTCTTGAACTGGGGAGCCCAGAACTGGATACAGTATTCCAGAAGTGGTCTCACTAGTGCAGAGCAGAGTGGGAGGAGAACCTCCTTAGACTTGCCAGACACAGTTTTCTTAATGCACCCCTGGAGACTATTGACCTTCCTGGCCACAAGGACCCATTGCTGTTCCACAGATAAATTATTGTCCACCAGGACTCCAAATCCTTTCTCCACGGAGCTGCTTTCCAGCAGGATGACCCCTAATCCGTACTGGTGCCTGGTGTTATTCCTCCCCAGAAGCTGGATTCTACACTTGTCCTTATTGAACTTCATGAGGTTCATCTTCACCCAGCTCTCCAGCCTCTCTAGAAATCCTGCCTGTGCCCACACTGCCTGCCCTGTGCAGGATTTCACCAGGCAAATACTTCGCCTCAACACAACATCCAATTTCTCTCTCTCTTTTTTCCTTCCACAACCATTTAACACCTCACCTACCAAATGTCAAACTCTGCCCTGGTTTCTTTAGTTCTCCGATGGGATGGGATGGGAAAACCCACTTTTCAGTGAGGGGAGGAGGAATGGCCAGGCTGACCTGCAATCACAGTAACCCAGCTACAGCCCTCAGCAGGGCTGCTCCAACCTGATTTCCAACCTGTAAATAAAACTTCCTTTTCCCAGTCCCAGAAGAGTCATTTGCCGAGCAACTCATGACTAACTGCACTTGTTTGGGTTCTCTGGACCTGGATCTATGTATCCAGGTGTGAAAATATCAGTCCTGGATTAAAACCACTCTGTCTACCCCGTGGGACAGGAGGTGCTCCAGAAACTTTAGTTGTGATTCTGTTACTTCCTCAGCAGGTCAAGTCCAGCATGCAGCAGCCTTTCTGTGTTGATTTGTAATCAAGAAGCCACTGAGTGCTGTGCAGTACACAGCTCATCAAGGACTCAAATTTAATAATGGCGTTGATAATGGATTTAAGGGGAAAAAAAATATATTCCCTTCATGCATAATTTATTTACTCCACGTATATATATATAGTTGAAAATGTGCTTCATTAGCTGTGAAAACTGTACATCTAGCAAAGGGAGACAAAAATCCACACCTATCCTCCTCATCTGATGGGTCAAAGAGACATTTCAAATTGTCAGATGCTACCAGCCCTGATGAAAATGTTAGACATTTCAGTCTGAGTTCTTTCTCAGGAACAGATCACAGCTCTGATTTCCAAGCCTGGTGCTCCAGGTGCTTGTAAGTCACTGAAGCCCTCAGTGGCACAGCAGCCCCCAGCCCAACCATAAGGACATCCAGGAATGTGGGCAACCTGCATCGCCACTGTCTTGCACCATGTCACTGTGTGTATTTGAGCAAGACAGGCTGAGAACAACACCAGACTTCTTGGGTTTACATCCAGAGAGTTTAGGATGATGCTGTGCAGATGGATGCTCCAAGAAAATACCCCCACCAAGTCTTACATTGCGTTGCACAGACACACGTGTGGCAATTTCCAAGTGATATCCCATGATAGGACAAGGGGCAACGGGTGCAAGCTGGAATATAGGAGGTTCCATGGAAACAGAAGGAGAAACTTCTTCACGGACAGAACACTGGAACAGGCTGCTGAGGGACACTGTGGAGTCTCCTCTGGAGACATTCAAACCCCACCTTGCCAATGCAATCCTGTGTGACCTGCTCTAGGTGATCCTGCTCTGGCAGGAAGGTTGGACTAGATGATCTTCAGAGGTCCCTTCCAACCCCTAACACTCTGTGATTCTGTGAATTTAATACTGGGGTATATGGGATTGCTGCTGAGAGTTTCACCTGGCAGACGGAGATGGAAGCCACTGTGGGGGAGAACTGGGGACCAGAGGGCTCACTGCTTGTCTTGCACTGGCTCTTGGTTGCACAAATTAATTTTCTCCTCCCTTCCTTCCTTGCCTGGCAAGATGTTTAGTTCAGTTCTTCTGGGGCTTAGTGACCTCTCTCTGACCTGGTAGTTGGGTCTCTACGTGCCCCAGGGAAAAGGGAACCATAAATTTACCTTCACTCACTAAAATAAATTACAAGAAATTAATGTCCATAATGAGACAATTTGTCATTGCTGATAGGCCTGGTTTTAACTGAGGGTTTTAAAACAGCACCATTAATTTATATGGCTTTGCTATTTAATATTTAAACAGGATGAATCTTGCTATAAAGCCAGTTTGCTTGGAAAGCGGGCAAAGAGTGGGGGAGGGAAGGAGCAGGGGTGCATGTGTGTCTAGAGAGCATGAAACTGCCTCGTGCTTTCAGTTGAAGGAACAGTGGTTTTAGCTTTATAAATTCAGCTGATGAATGCAACTATTCTTGGGAAACAGTCTGAGACCCCTTAAAAGTCAAGGGTGAAAATACATTCCCTAAAACCAGGAACATCGTATCTCCTAGGGCCCTTCCCTACATGCCCAGCAAGGTGCTGACTCCTGCTTTCCACTAATTACTCCAAAGTCTGACCATCTCCAGGACCACTGACTTCTGGTTAGACCATGAGCAAAACCAGAAAGCAAGAGGGTTCTTCCAGCAGGGAAATGAGAGCTGCCTGTAACATTGACTTTCCTCCCTAACCCTCCTAGAAAGATTTGTCCCAAGATTTGCAGGACTGCTTCAGGCTTTATAGGTGTAGCTGAACAGAGAGGTGCATGGAGCAGAGGATCTCAACTCTTAAAGTCAAGATCCAGGCCTTTCCCTTCCCTCTGGCTTCTACAGGTGGGTTTACAGAGACTCACACAACAGGGTTAGTATCTGCATACTAACTAGCTCACTTATTTCTGCATTTTTAGGATATCTCTCCATGGTTTTGCTACTTTCTCCACTCTCTTTACTGCCAGTCTGCCAATCTTTGCACCTTAAAGGGATGAAATGCCACAGCTGAGGCATTTGATCACCAAAGAGCATCCAAATCCTTTGGGTGGACCTCCTCCATCTCCTCTTTTCCTGGAGGTAGCCGTTCATGGCAGGTAACATTCCCATTGTCCTCTGTCCCCTGCTCTCCACGGGGGCTCTTGTGAAGCCCTGGAGCAGTGTGCTGAGGTCACTGGATGAGTAATCCTTCAGTCCTGATCCATTACTTTCATTTGGATCTTGCACTGATGCAAAAGCAGCAGAGCAATAACAGCTCCTAAAGCAGCATGGTGCCTGCACTGCTTCATCTTCCACGGCAACACAGCCAGCCCCACCAACTGCTCAGACCATACCTGCCTGGCTTCCAGGCCCTCGGGAGCTACATTTAATTAAGCTGCCATTTATTGAGCTCAACCGACTCCAGTCTCCCAGAGATATCGTCTTTTTTTTTCTTTTTCCTTTTTTCTTTTTTTACATAGCCCATTGTTACTCGAGAGATCTCTGCTTTTGTTCTTATGAAGGGCACATTTACCCTGCCAGGATGGCCACCCATTGGGCTCCAAAAGGGAGGGGTTTGATATCAGCCACGTTGTCTGGGAGCCCAGCAGGGACTCAGCAGAGCAGCTCTGCACCAAGCCAAAGGCAAACACCCAAACTGCTGGAGGTCTTAATTCTAATCAGATTTACTTCTTACACTTCATCCTAATTAGAAATCACTTTGGTGGCACATCCTACATTACACTCATAAATTAAATATTTCAATACCCAAAAACGTTTAGCTCAAGTGCCTTCTCAGAATTGCACTGCTTATGAAACAAAGGCAAAGCTACTCCATTAAAACTATTGTTCTCCTAGAAATGTCATTAGACCTCATTTCCTGCAGCGAGTTATCGTGTACAAGGACAATATGAAAATGCCCTGGAGAGTCTGACCAAGAACTTATATAGAGTCATCTTTCTTACAGTGTGGACTTTCTGCTATTGCTTGATCAGAGCAGTATCTCAGTAAGAGCCTTGTGCTGCTGCGGTATCATCCTTACAGCAAAGGCCCAGCAAGAGACCTCCTGCTGTTCAAAGGTGTTTTATCCAAGGACCATCCATACCTGGGATTTCTCCAGATGGGAAGAGATTTTTAGCAAACTATGTTTTACTTTCTCTTCTGATCCTCTAGCTTTCAAATAAGGACATATAGCAACTCCTGCAGTGCCTCAGGCATTGTGAGAGGACCTGGGCTGGCTCATCTAAATGTCCTATCAAAGTTGGCTAGACCATCCATGAATCACTGAATTCATTTCCCAGTTCACTGAAAAAAAGGGTTTCGGACTACTGCGGTTTATGAACCTGATTTAATTCTGTACTGAGATGAAAGTAAGTCTTTTTTGGTATAAGCAATAGTGTCAGAGCTTCTGGCCTGGAATTCAAAAGGCCAAGATTTCATTTCAGAGCCCCGTGCTTCTCTGGAGAGGACAGAAAATATTCACCCTGGACTTCAGAAACCTTCCTCTTAGAAACACAATGTGAAAATATTCTCATCACACATTTCAGCTGGAACAAAGCATTTCATTTCAAGGAAAAAGGAATTGGGTCAAAATATTTTGGCTGGCTTTTCTGCTGAGACAGATGTGGAGCTGTTTTATTACTGTCCTCAAGGTTTTCTCTGTTAGCAACAGTGATGATCACGACACAGGTGCAATGTTTGAACCCCTTGTTTCACACACCAGAAAGGCTTTGCACACCCATCTGGACATTAAATGGGACATTACAAAGTTAATCTCAGACATCTTGCTCTTCAGCTGCTGGAACAGGCACTTATTTGGGGGGACATCAGTTTGTCTAACACGCAAGTCAGGTACTTTTAAATTGCAGGGCAAGTAATCTGCCAGCATAAAGTCTGCACATCACATTTAGTGCTCAGGTTAAACCAGATGAAGATGGAAGTGATTTTTATGGCAAAACACATTTAAAATTAAGATCCCTATTCTGAACTGGCTTAATCCATTTAAATTTCCTATGGAGTATTTGGGTGCTCTTTCCCAGAACAAGGGTGTACCCACTGGAAATTAATAACTACATATGGAATCCTGTTTGCACAGCTTCTTTCAGGTGGTGTTTCGGGCTCATTTTGTCATTCTGCAGATATCTTTAGCAAATAAAATACTTCATGAAACTTAATCAGTCCTTCAGGGCTGCAATTTTCCTTTTAAGTGTTGGTGAGTAAATTCATACCCGATACAGCTGCATCTGAAACAAAGGCAGTGAGTTCTAATCTGGTTCATATTCACATGATTTTGATGGCATGCACCTAGACAGAGACCTTTGCCATTTTCTCTTCAGACTGCACACCAACTCGATTTCTCTTTGGGGCCAAAGAATCAATGAGCTTAATGGAATAGACATCCCATTTATTTTTATGGGATTTAACACAGTGAAAATCACTGTTGCAGGTAGTAAAATTCCACGTCTGACCAAAACATTTTCTATCGGATTCCAGCATCCTCCATCCCAAAGTGCAGATAAGGCCTGAAGCTTCAGAGACAGGGCAGAATTACTCATAATGTGCTTAGCTGGCTGTTCAATGAGCAAAAGCAAATCCATTCCTCTTCCCTTGCAAGTGTTCTTATGTCCCGAAGCATGAGGTTTCATTACCCTTATCATAGTCTTAGTTTGCAGAGCATCAAAGGTTATTAATGGTCATAAAATTACCTATTGCTGTTTCATCTGTAACCACTGTACTTTTTATGGCAAGCTTGTTCCACACTTTGATTACCCGGAGCACTTGCAGAACAATGCTGTAAGCCAGCAAGTTGGATCGGCAGTCGTTTTAGTCACATTATCTATGTTCACAATATAATATAAGCAATAATCTTTGCCTATTATTCTGACAACACAAAATCCCGTTAAGGTCAACGGTTCAAGAACTCATTTGACTTTGATGGAACATGGGCTCATTAAATTAAGGCACAAATGCCGCTTGAGGGGCACCCAGAAGATCTCTGGAAAAGGGAGCAGAAGGGCTGTATTCTTCTCTTCATTCCTCACCACCGATAACAACAGAAAGGAATGTTTCCATCCTACAAGAAATCTGATTTTGGAGGAGCTTTTCTTCAGTCCTAACCAATGCAGGCTCATATTTGGTGTGACTCTTGTCAGGGATACATGGACAGCGGGCGATGAACCAGCAGGCTGGACAAGGACAAACGTTGTTCCTGCATGTAGGGAAAGGAGGACCCCACAACTGTGTATCAGTTACGGGTTCTGACCCAACACACACCGATAGCCAAATCAATCTTCTGGAAGGCTCTGGAGAGTAACGAGGAGATGAATCACAGCTGGAACACATTTGTCAAGAACAATCCAATCTCCTCTCATGCCAGGGTCATGGGCTTTATGTGTAAGGGAGAAGGATGGTCTTTTGTGGTGCTTTGGATGTCAGCCCACATTGCAAACTCAAAACCAAGGTGGGGACACATGACTGGCTACTTAATGAACCCAAACACTGTTAAAAACCTGTTAAGAGCAGAGCTAATCATTCTCTGAGCTATTTGAGGTTGAGCAGGGACCCACCTTGGACCTGGTGCTATTTGATGTGTTCATTGATGACTTTGATCAGGAACTGGAGCGTACTTAGGTTAGGTGTGGAGGAAGCTACAAATGCTGACATACACGATTAGTTAAGGACAGTGCATTAATAATTGAAATACTATGATAATTTTATACTAGAATAATTGAAACACTATCTCAGGAAGGAAACGTCTCGTTTCTGCTCTGCGGAAGGGAACCAGGCAGTGACAGTGCATTGCATGGAGTCAGCATCAGCAGAAAATGTCCTGGTATGTACCTGAGAGTTGTAGGAAGATATGAGAGGAACCTTCTTGATTCCTTACGGAGGAACCTGAGGAAGGTCTCAGCTGAAGTTGCGAGTTCATGGATGGACCCAGAGAGGACATAAAATCCTGAGGACAGCAGCAAGAAAATCCAATTTAGAGAGGGACTGGATGAGCTGGGGCTGTCTAATTTAGGGAAGACTGACCAAGAGGAACACGATAACCATCTGCAAATACATAAAAGGAAAATGATGAAAGGAGTGAGTCATTGCCCATCAATTTGAGAGACAGCACAAGAAATAATGGGTTCACCTCCATCAAGGAATATTTAGATAAGCATTATGAGAGCCTTTCTAACAGTAATAACGCGACAGCGCTGACACAGGTTGTGCAGCTGATTGATGGCAAAATCTCAGCTTCTAGAGGTTTCCAGCAACGGGTTATACAAATACCTCCTAAGAAGGGTTTCTGCAGAGCAGGTCTTATGTTGTAGCTGTGTCTAGAGTAAATGTTTTCAGTCCTGTCACTGCACGGCTGTGCTCATATATAAAATGTCATTCTCAGTATTAAATATCCATGTAAGATGGGTGTTGGTTTGTATTTATATATTCAGATTCGGAAACATACACCTGAATATTAACCTTTCTATTCAACAAACATACAGAAGCTTATGTTCAATGATTTTTTTTTTTTAAAAAAGAATGATGTAATTTACTTGAAATGAGAACATCAGAGTTTTAAATTTCTCTGGAAAATATCACTGAAACTGGTGATGGAAGATTTTATTAAAAAAAAAATAATAGAGGGAACACTGCATTTTGTAGTAGGAAATGGATCAGTCTGAAGTGCAGAGTCACCCTAATTCCCAGCAATTAACTCTGAATGGTCTCCAGAGAGTTTTTCTGCTGTAAGGAAGAGAGTTAAAACATTAACTCACTACTCTCTCTGAGTCTTTATTTGTGTCTTATTACTGTCATCAATAAATCCATAACTTTGTGAGGATATCGGTGAAGTGTGAGCTCCAGAGGTGGAAGCTTCCCCACATCATTGCTGGGGCTGGAAATCCATCCCTGCCTTCACAAATCTTTGCCCCTGGTTTTACAAGCAAAGAAACCGAATCCTGAGGAAGGGCAGAGCCGTGTTTAATGTTTATGGGGTGAAATACAGCTCATACCCAAGGCAAGTGTGAACTCAAAGCACTCCTTCTAAATAACAGGGGATTTGGGAGAATGCAGAGAGGCATGAACTCCAACATGACTCTGTAGAAGGGCTGGAAAGAAGGTCAGATCAGGGTTATGATTTCCCCACGCACACTCCAGCAAAGAAACAGCTTGCTTTTGCTTGCTAGAGACTCCTTGCAAACATCATTTCATCCCTGCAGCTTGCTCAGGAACTGAAATCCATCACTGGGCTTGGCAAGCCTGGAGGGCAGGGAGGTGAAATGTCTCTGTGGAGGTCACCGGGTAAATTACTGTCAAGCCCAGGGATGGAGCTCACAAGGACGCTGCATCTGCTGTACCGCTCAAGTTGCTGCTCTGGGCTGGTACTCAGCATAGTTTATTAATGTCCTGGTTTGAGTGAGAACAGAACTAATTCTGTTCAGAGATTTTACTGTCCAGCTCAGTTCTTCTACCTCCCTGCACTGCCTGCAGTCAGCAGCCTGTTTTCACAGACAGCTTCTGCTCCCAGCAGTGACAACACCCCATGGTCAGAGTCACT
>JAAGNO010018890.1:0-25145 GCA_033439905.1 Ceryle rudis | reverse complement strand
CTGCAATACAGGTTACCTTTAAACACATTCTTAGCTTGCTTAAAGAAAAAAAAAAATCCCACATATGCAAAGGATTTTGAATGCTATAAAGTAAACCTGCATGATAAAATTGACTTTGTCTGTTTATCCAGCTGTATGGGAACAATGGATAAGCCCATCTGAAAGATACTTGAGAACTGGGATAATAAATAAAGAACTAATTTGTCTGGAGGCCCAAGGGTATTGGAATAATTTTGTAAGGCCAGACAGAGACAGAGTTTTAGCATGAGTAAATAGAGAGAATAGTCTTGCCTTACCTGTGTTCTTTTGGCAAATCCTCTGATCTCTCTCTGTGCCTCTCCTATCTGTAAAAAGGAGATGATGGTTTTGTACTTATTCTGCGTTATACTGAAAATGTCAGGTTTTGGGTGCTTCTTCATGTGTGTTCAAAGTGATTAGCAGTGGTATTTCAAATTCAGAATGGTCTGGAGTAGACTACATCGTAATAGGATGAAGAAAAATCATTTTTTTCCCGTTCACCTCTAGGTTACTATGTCATAGTTAATTTACCTGTCTTTTCTAAAAAATGGTAACACCAAACAGCAATGTGGATGAGCATAAATATTTGAACAGAAAGGAAACATCAGTATTGAAATATCTGTGTATTTCCAGTATTCACAACAGAACTCCACCTGCACTCAGTCCCCTCGAAATGTGTGCCATAGTAGAACCATTTGGTTCACAAAAAAGCCCTGTCTACTTGAATGCTGTGAATGATGCTGTATTCGTGGTTATCACTCTTCACTCTCAGCTTACTGCTTAAACAGTTCACTGCTTAACTGAGATCTGTGCCAGTTCACCCTCTCTTTGTTCTATTGTCTTAGCCTTGTCTCTAGTCTCTTTAGGGTCTTTTGATTTTCTTTTTCTTTTCTTTGACAATGCCTCTTTCAGTTTCATCCACTTGGCTTTAGAAGCTGTCCCTCCTGTGGAAATTTTTCCCTTAGGTGGACACTCATCTCTGGTATGTATTTTTCTGTTGAGTGATGAATCTGGAAAGAAGACAGCGCCTTCATTTCCAGTGAAGCTTTCTCTTGGCCTTGTAGGCTTCTGAGGATATTGTTACTATTGTGACATGGTATCTCCGGATTTTTAGAGGATTTAAGAAGTTCATAGCAGGACTGCCTGTTCTTGAGAATCACTTTGCAAACTGTTGGATCAGATATTTCAGTTTGTTCAGTATAACATTTGCAGTGGCTCCTGTGAGAGACCATTGTGACCACACTCACCAGCATCCTCTCAGTCTTCCTGTGAAGTAAGAAAAAGGCTTCCTCGGTGAATGCAAGGCTTCATAAGACTGCACAGGTGGCAGGCCCTGTACATTGTGATCAACATTACATTCCTGATGTTCTAGACTTGTTGAAAGCCAGTGCTGGAGACTTTCAAAGCCTAACTGAACAGGCAACTTAGTGTAACGATTTTAAAAGTGGCCTTGTTTTGGTCAGATTTGGACCAGATATGTAGCAGAGCTCCCTTCCAACCTGAATTTTTCTGTTGCTCAATTTTGTATCCTCTCTTCACTAGCACTTCAAGAGAAATCATCCTGTGAGAACCTGTTCTGGTAAAAAAGCAAAAACGCTTCTGGGCCAGTAGCAATAGTCCAGCAACTGGAACCTTATTTCTTAAACTGGAAATTATTAGAATTACTGTTTCTTGCTATTGACATTAATAGAGGCTGTAGAATAATGGACTTTGTAAACTAGATACCTTTCTTACTCTGTTTAAATTCCAGTAGCATGATATTAGTGAACTATTATATTGAAAGATGAATTTCTTACCATCTCTTGCCTACAAAGCATGCATTTTTGTGTCTTGATCAAGTTGTTTAATTGGAAGTGTCTTTATTTAATGAAAGCCAGGTGGTTATCATTTCAGGGCACTATAGGTTTGTCTTGGTATGGCAGAAAGATTTTTCATGAGAGCCAGGGCTGTAATTTTCTTCAGCTAAGAAGGTGGGAATTCGTTATCTGTCTGTACCAGGATGACTGCCTGCAGAAATATCTCTTTGAGTTAGTTCTGAATACCCTAAGATTTAGTTTGAGTTTTTCATTTTGAGCTGCAAAAAGTTCAATCTTGAAGTTTTTCTGATGCAGTTTGTCATTTGAAGTTTTTAAGGAATCTCTTCCTGGAATTTTATCCACCATAGGACAAATTTGTAAATTTCCTGAGACAGCTGAACTCATTTCCCTATGTAAGCAGAATCTATCTGGTGAGCTGGCTTCAGCACAGAATGTGCATCTATGGCATTTATTGCAAGACTGCATACATGTTGCACGTGATTATGGTTTAGAACAGCCTGGTTACCTGTCTCTGATCTAGTGAATACATTAAATATCTAATTTCTGGTTGCTATCTATTCATGGCAGATGCCAGAAAACATCTGAAATGTCCCACTTTTAGATTTATAGTAATACACATTTCTCTTCATTTTGGAAATTTGATTTTATGATTTCAGAGCTTGGGACATTGGTAGAAACAGACCGTGCACACATTCAGGACCATCATGTGCCAGTGATAATTCACAGTACCATCAGCATGAATGGGGGTACATTAGTTTCTCTCGTCTGTGCAAGAAAACTGTCAGTCTGAAACCAAAGTAGTCAAAGCTAACTACACAGATACATGGTTTCTCAGGCTGGCTGAGTTACTTCCTACACTTTAGGGTAGGGGAAAGCAAATTATATTCTCTGATCTGTCTTGTCTGGATTACCTTGGGGATGATCTTTGCATTAAAATAACGTAATTTCTAATTAATCTGTACTAGATGCATTCAATTCCATGTTACATCTTTCCCCATCTGTTCTCCATAAACAGCAGCAATCTCCTGTTGACTGGGGAAGACCAAACAATTTTTCAGGATGACTCTGTTTTCTGGTGTGTAACTCCAAAAACTCCTCTTACTCTCTGGAGTTGGGTCATGAACATCAGTACCTTAGCTGAAGGCTGCCAGTTTACAGTGCATCTGATGAATGTCTCTGCTCTAAAGCTTCAGAGGACTTTTCATGAAAAAGGATGGACCTTTTTGCCTTTTGTGTTTGGGTCAAGGACCCAGTCTTGCAGACTAATGTCACTTTTAAACCTCAGCAGAAAAGCTTTTACTCACAGTCATATTGAGAACAAGATTTGAGTCAGGAACTAAGGACTTGTCTCATTAAATGAACTCATGAGACTGCAAAGGTAGAATAGCCCGTGACTAACTGAGGGCACTCTTCTGGATTTCAAGTGACAGCTGTGGAGACCATTTATTTTCCTGAGATCCATACAGTCATTACATAAAGCACAACACTCCACTGTTAACGCAGCTTCTTGGCACAACTCTTCCTTTAGGATACTTGCCCTTCAGTACTCAGTCTCAGTTAGGCGGTCTTGGACTCACTGTGGTGATTTGTGGTTTTGGAATATTTGAGTGTCCCTTGTTTGATTATGTACATTTAGGCATGGGGTTGAAGGAGACAAAACAGTTATTCTGATTTGTTGCTTTTGCATCAAGTGTGGGTGCACTGCCTTTGAGTCCCTAGGGGTTTTAAGGCTGAGAGGAACAGATGATCAGGGATGCGTGGTATTGTTCAGGTAGCATGCATGTCCATAGGTGTGGGACATTTGCTTCTGACCACCACTGCTACTGCAAAAATCCTCCTGTTCTATGTGCCTGGAACATGTGCAACCATCATGTGAATGTATAGAAAGACTGACTTGTAAGTAACCTCTTATTTTTCAAACCAGCAAGTAGCACCTGATGAAGGTACACACCTGTGGGTGAAACGCCAGCACAAGTTCAGCATTTGAACTTAAACTGATATGCATGTAAGAAGGCTTTGAATATAATACTGTCTCTGGTTGTGAAACTGTATTGTTTTCTACCTTTTCTAAATCTTAGCATGGAAGTAAGTGCCAGTTTGATACTTTTTTTTTTAAATTAAAATATTTATTTTTAGCTTGAACATTAATCAGCAGTTGTCAGCTTTTTGAAAGATAGTCTTAGGTCCTTTGTGTAGATTCTGAAGCTTCATGTAAAATCAGAGCTAGTGGTGTGTCTGCAGGAAGACCTTTTTATTTGAGGAAATGAGAGTTCAGACACACATGCAGAAAGGTCTTTAAATATTTAGGCCTTTGTTTTTCATTTTATCCATGGGAATGTCATTAAAAGGACATGAGAAGTTTTGATTAATATTTTTCATTACTTGTTCTGACCATGAGAATTCTGCATACAAGTGTGCTACTGGGACTGCTGCTGTGGTCTACCAGGTAGGTAAGGACTGGCAGGCGCATGAATTGGTATCTAATTCTGTCCTGTAACTGTCTTGCCACCAAGTTACTTAATTGCTTTCTGGCTTAGTTTCTTGCTCTTTAAATAGAAAATGATGGCCACTGTTTGTTAGAGCATGTAAGCTTAGTGAATTTAAATGCCATGTAAATGCAAAGATGAACTGTTGGCCTAGTTGTGAGTATAAGATAGTGTAAGGAGAGCTCAGTTGGTGTGGCACTTCTCCATGCATTACTTAATTTTTGTAAAAAGGTAGTCTTTTTTTCCTGTTCTGAGTTACAAAAGATGAGAACCCAACATGGGGAAAATCCCTGTGATGCTGTATGGCAGAAGGCAGATGTACATATGATTCATTTCATGGACATGTTTATTCATCAGAGGGGAAAAAGGATCTGAAATGAGAGCCTGCACTTCAGTAAGTAAAACACGAGAAGAAAACACAGGAGTCCTCTATTAGCTAGACACACCTGTGCATTTTTATCTGCTTTCTGATCATTCTCTTATAACAGTTTATTCAAAATACTGTTATTGTAACAACATGTTTATTTAAAAATAAGTAAATGTAGAAGCAGAGATATTTGCTTTTAAAAAAGTACTTCAAAACATGTAGCTTGTATTTATTTAGTAATCTGTCAGTCAGGGCATGTAACTCAGCTAACAGTAGCATCTTAGAAAGTTACTCCCTGTTTCCTTCTTCTGAATGATGTGTGTGGTAGGAGTCTCAGTCACTCTTAGGTCCATCTGTAGAAAGCAAGAGTAAGAGTGTGAAGTCCCTCCAGAAAGTTACTCAAATCCAGCTGATTATTCAGTTTAGAAGTATCTAGGCATCTTCATTCTGAAATCTTCATAATTTTGTCAAATATCAAGATACTGCTTTTACTTTTTAATGAAAGCTTAGATGACATCATTGTTAAGGTCAACATTGAACACAAACTATACAGTCCTAAGTAATAAGACCAACCATGTTTTTCTTGGTGTGGGTTGTAGATTTTTCAGATATATTAAAGATGTTCACATGCTGAACTAATCCCTTGTGTTAGAATTGCCTTCAACCTTTTGGACCCATGAGTCTAAACTTGTGTGGGAGCATATTCCAGGTTGCAGGCTGCCAAAGAGACCTGGCAAAAATTAGGATGTTTGTTATGCCCTTTTGACTTTTTTTTCCTAATAAGAGAAAGTTAGGTTTGAAATGAGACAAATGTTATAATAAACTGGTAAAAGCTTAAGGATATTATGGAATTGTTTTGAAATGTAAGAAACACTGTAAAATGGAGGGCTGGTAATTTTTTAAAGAAACAAAAGGCTGGGACAAATGTCTCCTTAAGTAGTGAAGGTGCTTGTGAAATCACCAGTTCTTTTTCCTTTGTGTTAGTGAAGGAATCTGTCTGTATTGTGGTTTGACAGACAGGATGACATGAGACACTTGAGTGAGAGCTAAAGGAGAACTTTCCAGATGTTATGGTAGGTGAGTTATTTCATAGTCATAGGGAGAGGAGAAAAGGTTCATCCGGCTCTCTTCTTGGAAGAGAGGCTCAGTTATTTGTGCGTTAGGTGCTGCCTGAAGTAGGAAGCATCTCACTATCTGTGCTAGGAAATGTGAACCAGTCTAAGACTAGAAAGTTTCTGGTACGCGTGACAAACCCCTGGGGCCAGAGGCTACTGTCTTCTTGGTGCCTGCATGAAGCCTGGCACAGAGCTGGGAGGAGCTGCCACCCACACAACCGTCAACACCGTGGAATGAGAAAATTCTGTTCAGTGATGGTCATATTCAAGTATGGAGATTTAGACACCTCTAACAGAAAACTCTTCCTCACAGAAACTGGTCCTCACAGTTATGTTTTTTACATGTATTTATCTCTTTTCACAAAGGGGCAATTAAACTCCTATAAGTCTGCCAAATTTATTACATTCTGTCTACTTAAATATTTCCTGTCATTTCAGTTGAATGTGGCATTTTCCGGTTCTTTTTATCTTGCAACTGCTTAACTGTCACACGTTCCTTCTGAGCTGGTTAAATGTCGAGGGTGGAATAAATTATTACTCACATACTGTTATTTGTATAACTGTAGTATTTGGGTTGGAGACCAATATTCTCTTGTACTAGGAAGGCACCTGAATCTGAATGATGGTCACTCTTGCAAAGAAGTCATGATGTCGATGTGCTGAAGCATTTTTTTTAAATCAGTTGAAGATGAAAGCCGCTTTGAAGATAAATGTAGGATGATTATATTGAGTATTACTTACTGATATATATTTCTTGCATAAATTTGATTTTCTGTTTACATTGCTTCCTGAAAATGCCATTGTTAATAGAGTTCTGACATCTTATTTCCCTTATTGCTGTCTCAGTAGCATTTTATTTCTGATGCTTTAATAACTCAGTGTAGACTAAAAGGATAAAACTGGGGGAATTGACTGAACTAATTAGACCCTGATTTGTCTGGCTGTCCAGTGCCTGACAAACATGTCTTTGACATAAACAGAATAAAAATTTTTGCCATTAGCCACTTACAAATAGCTGTTTTGGCAGAGCTTTGAAACTATTCAATTCTCAGGGCATATTGTGCTGGGTAAGGCACCAATTCAGGATTTTTCTTTTGCCGTTGTGACTCCTCCTTCCTGTCTGTGTTGAAGTAGAGTCATATTTAGTATCTTCACAAAAACTCAAAAGCAGTTAGTACAGTTATCATCCTAACAAACTGAGTGTTTCAGAGAAAGTGGAAATGTTCCCATTTCAATTTCTGGTTAATGACACACTTGAGTATGGGATCTGAAATGTCAGTCTTTGTATTTTCAAACCTGTAGAAACTTGAATAAAGCTTATACATAAGAGCAATCAACTCTGATAGCAGTAGGCTAAATATCAGTTTCTGAAAATAAATTTTATATGAATCTATTCTCCAGACAATTTGACTTTTAAATGTTTAAAAATGTGACATCTTTATATAAGTGAATACAGATTGAGGCAGGAGCTATAAAAACTTGAAGTTTCCATGCATCACCTGCTTCTCACTATCACCTGTTAAACAGCACAACCAGATACAATGCAGGCTTTACTACTTTCCACTGCAGTAATTTACTACCCTTCTGACCTATAAACAGGTAACTGTTAGCATGACTTGATACTGTTAGATGTTTGGATACATTCTTGAAGGTAATTCATGGTTTTAAATATTGTATGTATGAAAGGTTTTATAACCCAGCATTTGGAATATGGCAGCATTACCTTTCCTTGAGCAGTGTTGTGGGAGCAATGATTTGTCATTTCAGCCTTGTTACAGGGCTTCCTGAGCAAGTGTCCTCTTCTCTCACTGCCTTCTGGAATGCTGTATCCTTGCATAAGGACCACTGAAAAATTCATGAAGCACCTATCTTTTTCTCAGTGCTTTCCTGGGGAGTGACTTCACTAGAATCTGCATGCAGAAAGTTTTCACTTAAAACTTCATTGCAGTAAGGGAGGGATGCTCCGTTAGAGAATTTGGGAGTGAACGTAAGTGAATTCTTGCCCTGCACCTTCTGCTATGTCACTCGGTCACCTTTGGGTAGTTAGTTCAGCTTTCTGTGCCAAAGTTCCCTACTTGTACAGTGAAGTTGCCAGTGCTTCCCACTAACTCCTGCAAAGCTTTTCAAGTTCTGTGCATGGAAACCCTAGGTACAAAGCTTTGTCATGATTCATAATGGCATTAGTTCTTTGCATCAAAGCCTTCTATTGATATAAGCACAGTTGTGCTGGAGTAAGAGTGGTGAATCAAATCTGATATTTTTTTTCTTCTTTTGAGATATAGCAATAAGAAGTGCTCATGCAAAATGGCAAACCATTTAAATGCCAACAGGGTCATTAGTCTCTTCAGATTGCTACTTCTGTATTCTGCTTTTTCAGTGCCTTTCTTATTAATATTTTCTTACTCAGAAATAAGCCCAAGAACCTCAGAACCTGAGTTTTCACATCTCTGTAAAGTCACTGTGCCTGAATTGTGCCTGTTCATGGAAATTAAAAGTACTAGTGCCAGGTAGTGGTGCTGGCTAGGTAGTGAGCTAATGACCCGTGGGTACTTGGTAAGGTCCATTCCATCATTGTTTCAATCAGTTCAGAGAGGGTAGGAGCAGAGGAAGTAATGCTGAAGTATGCCAGCTGGAAGGCTGTCCCCAATAAAGAAGAGTACATGGAAGAATCTTGAGTGACTGCTAAAGACTCCATATGTTAGTGAGACCCGAGGTGCTTAATCGTTTGCCTTGCTTTTTTTTAATTAATTTTTAAAGCTTGTTTTAGCACATAAGTGGGAAGAAGGCTAATAGTAGTCATCAAATAATTTACTTGATAAGCCAATATAGATAGAGAATGGTTGAAGAAGAAGACCTCTGACACTTCCATAATGTTTACTTAGAGCACTTGTTGTAATTTGTTTGTTATGGAAGTCATTATCTGGAGATTAACATTAAATGGGGGGGAATGGGAATATAAAACTAGAATGAGGAAAAGACAAAGGGTAGAAACAGGGAGATGCATTCAAGTGGAGGAACGGGGAGGTGACATAGCCATGTTCTGTGGGTGATATTGATAAATGCTCTCTCAGTAGGTAGTCCCAGGAGACAAAGAATTCATCCAGGCTTTTGTTTCTTGAGAGGGTAATCTTCTCTGATAAGTGTTGTGAAGATTATCTGTAAGTGCATGCAGTGTTGGTAAGAGTGCTTTGTGGAGATCCAGAGTTGGTATTTCTTTCAAACTTGGAAGAAACTCTAATGTTTACTTTGTAAGTAAGGGCAAGTATATGACTTTCCTGTATAGTAGGTGTCATGTGTTTGCCAAGTTCAGCTATCCATTGAAGATGAGAGCATTTAATAAAAGAAAAGCTTTTATACTTCTGTGGTGGGCTGTAGAGGGGATGTGGGTAGGGAGTAAAATGATTGGAAGAACAGTAGAACGTTTGCAGCACAGGTCAATGAGAGGTCCTCTGTAATGACAATAATTGTTAGGAACATTTTAAAAGACACTTAATCAGTATTTATTATCTGACAGGCAGAGATTTCCACATAGCTGTTATTAAAGAGGTTGTTTAGGCAGTGGACCATCTCTTCTGAAGTAGCAAAGGTTGGGTTAGAGTTTGACCACGGCCCAATTTTATGACTCTAAGTTATTTGAGGCACATTGGGATTTTAAAATGTAGTTATGCTGGATTACTGAGTTGAAATGAGTTTTTTCTACATCAGAATCAAGTACTACACACTCATAGTTTTACTGCAATATTAATAAAAAGAACTCTTTTCATTCCTCAAACGCTCTTAAAATGCTCTTTCTAACAAGATAATAACTGTAACCTAACAATTTTATATGCATAACCTTTTGCAGGCCATACAGCGTGTGTAAGCAGAAATGGCAGGTTGTAAAAAATTATTGTAGTTGTTTGTATTGTGATAGTGCTTAGAAGCTCAAGCTCCATTCTTTCAGATATAGCATGAATATTAAAAGAAGATAGAAAATTCTGTCCCATGCTGCGATTTTTCAGAAGCACAGCTTGATGCTTGCACCAGCATATAGGCTCTGTACTAGGCAGTCAGGCACTGTCATCTGGCACATTGGCAAAGGAACCAGTGGTGTTCTGTGTGACAGGGTCCTGAGCCTGGAAATACGTACAAACTACCAAGGAAGCTGCCATAGTTTGTGAACTGCTGTAATAAGCTAGAAAACCTCTGAATTTTGTTTCTAGTTTGTTTCACTGCAGAAGTGCTGGGGAATGGAGGAACCATAATTGTCAATCCTGGAGTCCATTCAGCTGTTGCTGCACCTGTAAATAAAACACAGTTTCTGTCCTGTAAAGTTTACAGTTGGGGTACAGGCAGCAGAGAAAGGAAATAAAGTACATAGTGATGATAGCAGAGATGTAAAGACACTGAGACCACAGAAGCACATTGCCATATGAGCTTGCTGTGTGCATAGTGGTGCTCTGTGCCTGCCTCACTGTTATCTGCTAGCAGTTGTAACCAGCAGTTGTTGTTACCCCTAGCAGGGTTTGCTGTTCTGATTACAATCTTGCTTTTTCCCCTCAGCTTGGATTCCCATGTAATTTTAGCAGTATTCTTAAGGAAAACTGTTAGAGTGAGATAGGAAACAAATGTTTTATGGCAATTGAAGTCTGTTCTGGAATATGGTTTAAAGCATTCTCTTTTAACCTGAGCATTTAATACAATATTTGTGGCAATCAAAACTGCAGAAAATGAGGATGCTTTGTTGCAGAGTTAATGAAGAAGATTTCAGTGTGAGCAAACCTCCGGTCACAGTTAGGCTAGCTATCAGAAGGTGCTTATTTTCCTGTCTTTCAGTAAGTCCTTCCCCACTCGTGTACTCTTGAGAGAGTGTTTTCCATATGTGGCAGATGAGGCACGGAGGAAGGGGCCTGTGGGACATCACATGCTGGGTGACTGATGAAGAAACAGAATCTTTATTTGTTGTTTGATATCAAAAATGAATTACTTAAGGGCATGCTTGTGCCCTGCTTCGGTCAGGTACCTGAGCCTGCTCCAACTAGGCTGATAGGTTGTACCGCATAGTGGTATTAGCTCAGCTCACAGAAGCAGTAGAGCTGCATCAGTAATTAGTTCTTCTCAGCAAGCTTAATTAGCAGGCTCAAGCAGATACTGCACTGACATGGATACTTAGCTCCTGGTTCCCGAGCCAGCTTAAGTATGCGTGCAAGAGCCAAGCGCTGTGCAGTATGGACTTAAAGTTTTGCCATCTCTGCTTTATTTCGTTTACAAAATGGAGCTTGAATCTCTTTTTAAACTTCTTTCCTCAAACTGCTGGTACAACCAGTGCCTTTAGAGGTTTTTTGTACCTATGAGAATATGCACTGCTTTAAACAAGACCCAAACATGTCTGATTAGAGAATACTCTTTTTGATTAAAATCCACTGGTTAATTTTTCAAATGAGTTTTCGTTGCTTTTATTACTTTTTTTTTAAAAAATCAAATCCCATTTCAGTCATCTTTTTAGGCAGGAGATGATTTATAGAAAATGATCTTGGTGTTTATTTGAACATCCAAATGCAATAAATCTGTTCAGTATTTCAATAGCATGCTTATTAATAGAACACATTATTCTGTTCAATATTGCATTGTCTTTAAAATTTAGCAGAGCATTAGTAGTAATGAAACTAGTTTAAATCAATATATCCCTGTTATGAAACCATCTACATAAGGAAGAAAATTCAAAAATTTGCCTGTAGCACAGTAGCCGGATAATAATTGCATAAAAAGATCTGAAAGAAAGTCTTTCAGGGAAGCTTTAGTTTCTAATTTAGGCTGTGTGCAGATCACAGTGTATTAACATTAATTTTAAGAAAAATATTTTCATGACTAAAAAAATTTGCCAGAAAGTGCTTTGTCGAGAATTACATTTTGGTCTCGCTGGCAGTAATGAGAAAGCTCCAGTTTATTGGAGTAGGCTACTACTTTTACACAAAATGCAATGACTAAAATGAATATGGTGAATACAGCCCAGAAAATATCACAGATATTTTTCTATTCAGTTGCAGAAATTGTGTGAAAAAAACAAGTATGCAAAGAAAAACTAAAATTAGATTTAACATTCTCAGCTTGGCAATCGTGCACTTCCATTAAATTTACGGGCCAGATTTTTTATACTTGGATGTCTAAAATTAAACTCCTGAATAAAAGACCTGATTGTAGAAAGTGCTTAAGTACAATGTTTACAGAGAGATGCATGTCCTAGTTCTGATAGTTTAATTTTAGTTTTCTTGGTGGGTTACTGTCAGTTCATTTAACTCAGTGTTGCCACAAAATGTCTAATTCTCTTAAGTGTGTTGAGCACTACTCAAGAGAGGGCAGGAATGTGCCCTGCACGATGTGCCCTTGCAGCAGAGCCAGTGAGGTAGGTAAAACACCCTGGTACGCAGGTGGACTTTTGTCTCACCACTGAGTGTGTAGGTGTAAGGAAGCAGAGAGATGGCTGTTTAAAGTTAGACCACGAGTGCCATCTAAAAAGCTCTTAAAATGTAAAATAACCTGGTGTTGCTTTGAAATGTTGTGGGGAGGGCTTCCCTGTTTCCACTTTTGAGAACTAAGCTGTGCTTCTACATCACTTGGCTCTCCCGTTTCAGAAAGGTGATTCCAGCTGACATCTCAGAAGAGTGGTTTCTAAGAACACTCTCTTATTCAAGACTCCTCGGTGGCTTTTTAATGTGTTTTTCATGGCATATTGACCAAAATTTTCTGCATTGATTTCACCTTGAGTAAGTCCTGCAAAAATACCCACTGCCCTGCAAAAAAAAAAAAAAAAAGAAAGAAAAGAAACCCCCAAAAAACCTGAAACTGAAACTCAAACAAACAAAAATCCCACAAAAAAAAAAAAAACCCACATCCAAACAGAAACAAACAAACAACAAAAACCCACACCAAAACCCCCAATCTCAACCAAAACCTCCAAAAACCCTGTCCTGAAATTTCAAAGATAGGGTGAAATAGAGGAAGTGATTTGCTCCTCTATCCTCTTATCTTTCTCCACCCTTGGTAGCCGAAGGTCTTCAGAAAGCATCTTCTCACAGTGCTTTCATGAGCTAGGTAGGTAGTAAACTGCTGCAAATGGGTGTCTTGAGTCATAGATGGGTTGAATGATATACTGTTGAGATATCCCTGGAAGAGACAGATGAGTGACAGCATTCCTGCTCATGAACTCACTGGCTCTTTCCCCTTCTTAAGATGTTGAAATGTAATGAAACTTAAACATTTTTAAACAACTTCCAGATTAAATTTTAATAGGAATGAAAAATGAACAATATTCTTACAAGTAAGAAATGGTCTTCATTATTTTTTAAAGTCCGTATCATAAGGAACAGCACCATTAATAAGAGCCCTGAGTTTTTTTATATTATGTACACTGTTCAGATAGAAATTTAACAGGGAATTTTAATGAAATGATGGCAGAAATCACATTTTTATTACATCCCTTTGCAGAATATTTCCTGTGAGACCAAGATTGAGAGAGACCAAAATTAATGGCTTTTCATAGGAACTGAGTGATAAGTTATGGAAAGCTTGTAGAGATAATAATTTTAGGCTGCTGTTTGGATAGCTAAACAGCCTTATGGAGAATTGCTGCTTAATAGACATATCATGGGAATTAAAGACATTTGGATGTTAATTTGTATACATATTTTTGGTATAGGACCATGAAGAGAAATTCATTTTACAGATACTTTGTTTGCTGCTCTGTAGAGAGAAGGAAAGAATTCACTTACTGGATAGTTCCTGTCGTTTGACCACTTAAGAGAACAAGGAGAGTTATCAGGGGGCTGCCTCTCTCTTCCTTTTTCTCCCCTCTTGTGGTTTTTAATCTGAACGTAAGAGAGCATGATAAGATCTTACCATGGTTTTGTTCTCATTAAAAATTAAAGAAATTGTTATTTTGGGAAATGAGAGTTATGTTTAGGGAAAATAAGCACCAAAAATATTTATGAAAATCTAAGCAATCTAGCATATTATGTTGACTTAGAGTCGAGCTTGTATTGCCCACTTGGCAAATATATTTTACCATATTGCCGTACAACTATAATAATAAATGAACATATACTAAACCCCCCCATCTACTATGGCAACTGGTGTTTTAAAAGCACTTCACGTGCTTGGTTTCTTGTATTTTAAATGCAGATGTTCATCCAACTTTTAATACCAATGGGAGGCCCTGTTCAAAACCTGCATTAGAGTGAAGCGCAAGGTGGCAATAAACTTAATTCGGGCTTTTATCTTTCTTGGTTCCACCTCAAAGCTTTTAAATATTGCAGTTCTGAAGTGCGAATTTCTTTTGTGTTAGTCATTTCTGTGAACACCTGTGAGCGGCTGGGTTTAATTGGCCTACAGCTGGCGCTGATTGTGTGTGCAGGGGCTGGGGGAGGCACTGCCTGATCGGCTGCCTTCGCAGCGGGCATCATTATCTCCTCTCCTTCCTTTTCAGCTCCTTTTTTTGTGTTATGTGCAGGTTAGAGAGGTTTAGGGATTAGGGACTGAAAATAGAAGGGGCTCCGGTGAGATTTGATGCCTGTTGGATGAAGTCATTTCGGCAAATATATCTGCATGCATCAACACCTTATTGAACAAGTCAAGCGCAGATTTGCTAATCTTGTTAGTCAATTTGCAGAACTTCTGTAGCTTTCGTAGAGGTGACTGTGCCAAGAGCCATGGAGGCTGAAGCGCACAGCAGTGTAGAAGAAGGCAGGAAAGATTTTAAAAGTCTCCTCTCCATGTCAACTGTTACCCATTTAATGGAAAGTGCCATGCTATGTATGGGCAAAATGAAATAATGAAATGAACGCACGTTTGTGTGTAGACATTTTTGATGGGATGACTGCTTTAGTCGTCGGTGGTTTCATTTGCATTGAGACTTACTTGATCTCAGTACCTCGGTTTAAATTAACAGCCTTTTTGTTTCCATGGGTGTCTTGTGTATGTCCTTCTGCTTTGGAGTAACTGTTGTTCAGTTTGGGGTTTTGGTTTTTTTTTTGATTGAATACAGAATTGGGTACTGCCATTACAAGACTCTCATTTCCTACAAGAAACTACTGCAGACCACTTGTTTAGAAAGTATGTATTTAAGAGGAAATAAATTGTTCTTTACCCATTGTTGCTTTGTAATCAGTACACTGTTTTCTACCTGTGGGCTTCCCTAGGCTTTGCAGATGAAGAGGAATTATATAATCTTCAATTGGAGAAGGAACAAGGGAAGCGAGAAACATAGCTAAATCACTTGAACTAAGCCAGAATGTCCTAATGGTCATACTTAATGGTGCTAAGGAGAAGAAAATAGTCTCTGTATGGACTATTTAATTCACAACAGAAATGAAACTGAAACTTTCTAATCTAAAAAGAAAGCTGTGAACAGCCGCAAGCCTATAAATACAACTTTTGGATTACAATAGGCCTTATAGTCTTCTTGTGTTCCTTACAAATGGATTGTAATTTGGAGAATCCTGTGATTCCCGAGTGCAGGGTGTTTGCTGCATCCTCTTGCCAGTTGTATTGCCATTAGATGTTCATTTTAGATGGCCTCTAGGGGCCCTTCATGCCACTGTGTTGTGAGTCTTCTGCCAGGTGAGATTTACTCTTTAAAAAAAAAAAAAAAAAGGCCATGGAAAGTAAGGAAGTGCTTCTTCACTTAAATAACAAAGCAGCACAGGTCTGACTCGAGCTGTATTTCTCCTTTTATGGGAGCCACAATCATACTGGATGATTGACTGCTCCAGGAAGAAGCATGTGAGTCTTTATTTTTGGACAAGTGGAATCTCAAAAAACACAACACTGGGTGCAAAGTGAATGCTGGGGAAGTATGGTAATTTAATAACTTCTCCCAACTTTAATCGTTTTGGTTTTGTTTGTTTTGTTTTGTGTGTTTGTTTGTTTTTTTTTTTTTCCCCCTCCTTGTTGCTGTTTATCTGGATGGGATCTCACCTCTAGTGTTTGTGTCAAGTTTTGTTGCTTTCCTTTAAAATGCTTTTCTGTTGTGGCATTAACAAAGTATCATGCTACAGAAAGCAGCAATACTAAACAGAAAAAATGATGCACACTGGAGGAAAGAATTGGCAACTGCTTTGGGACCAAATCTGTATCAGGTACTCAGTTCAAATACATGGATAATATTGGTGAAATAACTTAGGTTGGGGACAGCTTAGAACAGGGACTTCCTTTGACTTCTGTACAGTGTCTTCCGTCCTTAATTTTTCTGTTAAACACAGTCAGTGTGACTGACTGCATTCCCAGTGAAAGTGTAGCAGGAGCCCCCTAACTTTAGCGTAACTTGTTTTGAGTTTTCTATTTGTGTTACTCAATTTTGTTAATTGGCATATGTTAATGTAGCAGACACCTTGCCTTCTAAACAGATTTAGGGCTGAGAATCAGTGGAAAGGTCTTATTTTAATGAAAATTAATTTTCTTCTGTCTGAACAATTATGCAATAAAATGATCAACCCTTTTTTTTTTTAAGCTGTTAATTGTCTGCATGTGTGATGCTACATAGCAACGTTTCTAGCAGAGTTGTGTGAGGGCCCTGCTGTTGGTCAGAGGTTTTTTGGAGAGTGCTGAAAGATAACATTATTAGTAACAATTAAGACAAATGTTTCTTTTGTGGCTTGCAAAAGGCTCATTTAGCAAAACCTCTGAAAGGAAAGGCACTGAATGTTTACCTTGTTTTATTTATTTTGTAGGTAAGTGAATTGTTTGGTTGAGAGGAGGAACTGGGGTGTACATTAGACACTGTGCAGCAGCAAAGGTATTCCAGTAATGGTACTAGTGCAAACCTGAGTGTGCAGAGCAGTGGGATGTGGATTCCATACTCTGTACAGGAGGAGAAACAGCTACCTCAGGTATTCTTCGTACAGTAACTGAAAGCTTTAGTTCCTGAATTAATTAATCAAAGGCCCGAGACTGCAATGTCATTATGAATAGTCAGAACATTTTCAGCTTGGTGCTTGGCTCATCAGTCTGGCAGGCACTGAACTCTGTCAATCCCTATTGAAGTTGTGCCAATCTTCTTAGATGAAACTGATTGATGTGAGCCCTTTCCTCACCATTCATTTGGACAGCCAGACTGTGTGTGACTAAATTTTTGGCCATCACAGACATTCAGATGAATTCGTTTTGATTAGTTCTAGTTGAGACTTTGGGGAAACATGAAAACTGAATTGATGTTCTTTTCCTCCCTTCCCCCATGTCATTCTCAAGCTCTTCCCTTGTCCATCCACAGCCCCTATGCTCATTGCATGCGTGCATGTGAATACACATGCAGGCATTTCTGTTGCTAGGCACTAATCCATGGGTCCAGGCAGAGTTCAAGAGCTTTTTTTTGTACTAATTGTCTTTTACCAAACTATTTCTTTTCTCTTTACAACACAATATTGGAAAATCGTGCTGTTTTCTCAGTTGCAGTATTTTAATGCTTGCTCTGTCCTCAGTGAGTTGCTTTGCTTTTTTCTGCTATCTGGTACAAATTTAGTGTAAATTAAATGACCGGTTCATTTTTTGCGCTCCATAGGCTGCAGCAAGTAATAAACAGCTTATGTAATCTCCTAATCATGAACTCAGCCAAAAAATGTCATAAAACTCTGCAGCATACAGCACCTCACAATGATTTCTGTAGCCTGCAGAAACCATATATTATGAATATTGTTTACTATTTTTTTTTTTATTTGAATCGTCATGATCCTCCATTTTCAGGAAAGAGAAACTTTCTTTTCAGATTAGATGTTCCACTTTCAATCTCTATTTATTGCCTCTTTGTGTGGTTCTTAATGCTACTTTTGGAGATTGTTGCTTTCTTTAATCGAATAGAAGAAATGATATAAAAATCAGAAACATTAGAGACAAAGACCTTCTCTACCGTTTTCCTTCTCTGCCCCTGCTCCCAATTTTCTGTGTTACTTCCAAACTTCCAGTTTTACTTTTGGTAATTCACCGAATCCTTGCATTCTCATCTGTGTGTGTCACCAAACTTTCTGTCTTTTCCTCCTTGCTCCCACTACAGGATTTTTCTCCTTCCAGATCTTTTTTAAACATTTTTGTACAGCCTAAAAAGCATAAAGGTTGGCTTCCATTGCTTCCCACAGAAGACTTCTTTTGTGGTTTACTCTCAAAGTATTTTTTAGGCCTTATTTCCTGTTTCATCATATTACACTGTTGCCTACTACTTTGTTTTAACCTGTTAGTGCATAATATGTTGATGTACTTTTTTAAGTGTTGTCTTTTAACTGGCTCACTGGTGTTGTAAATTACTGCCTATCTAATACATTTTTTTTTTAATGGTAGTACTTTGAAAGAGCACTATAGAACAGCATGCTCTGTTTCAGTCTCAGTGATATGAAATGCAGTGTTGAGCGTTTTCTTCTCAAACCCTTTTAGAGGTAATTTTTCGGTTTTCACGGTGCTGTCATTGCTGCTAGCCGTGTCTCTGTGAGTCTTCCTTAGTGCAATGCATTGAAGAGAATTGATTTGAACAGAATGATAGATGTACTCCAGAAGTTACTTTGGGGAATCTTCTTAGGGTGGTCTTACAGTATCAGAAGGGTTGGAGACAGGTTTGTGTGCCTTCGTGTGTAAGGGAATACTGGTTTGGGATTTTCTGAAGGACTTCTTGGTTAGCCCTTGGAAGGATGATTTGCTGTTCCCTTGCAGGTGATCCTCTGCCTTGGGAAACTGGTCCTCTTAATTCTGTTCTATGCATGTTTCTGTTATATTTGTAGCTTCCTTTACATGTTTAAATATCCAGATAAAGCAATTTGACATGGGCTTGAATTAATACTGCTGATGCTGAGTGTTCTTCATTCTTTGAAACTGGTGATAACTGAGAGCACTCGGCTCCTCAGCACCTTTCAAAAATACTAAGTTACTGCAATGTCAGACATTTATTTTATATGTCCAGCAGAAACTGTCTCTTGGTGAAACTTCTTTATAATTTGAGCTAAGCAATTGCTCAGTGCCATTTGATCAAATTGTAGTGAATGATGGCATTTTTAAGTGGCAAGTATATTTTCAGGCACAACCATTTAATGAAAGCAAGCTTTTAAAATGAGCTGATAGGAGTCTGAGATGCAGTACAACATAGCAGCTGTTCATCCAAGGGAAATAATGCAGCATGCATTGAGGAGGAAGTGTAATGGGAATAGTTTCTTAAAAAGAATTGCAAATTCCTGCCTAATGCAAGGGAGGAGGAGAGAATTCCGGTCTCTGTTCTTGTGGTGTTGTAGATACTAGCAGAGAAATCCACACAGCAGTTTCTTAGTCATCATTTCCTATGATGTTCTGGCTAAGTATCTTAATAAAATGGTACTTGTAAATGGACACAGTTTTGAATGCTGTGGTAATCTACAGAGAAAGACTGAAAATAAGGAAAATGTGGGTATTTTAACTACCTAGAGTTTTGGCACCCTGTCTGCTTGTTTAATTACTGTAACACATTTGACACAGTTGAAAACTTTTGAGTTAAAATCTTTTTGTATATTTTATATGGAATGCTGTCTTTTATATTTTCTTCTCTCGATTGATCAGTCATTTTTATTTAGGCTTGATTGCTGTAATGCAGCTGTTGGTTATTTTTCTTTTTAATGCTTAGCCCTTGCCTGAGGTGCTTTAAGGGGAGGAGGAATACATCAAAATAATAATTTTTCTTTTCCTAACATTAAGATAGGAGTTTTTAAATGACTCAAGCCAATTTATTGCAGGGTAGATTCATTGTGGATACACTCAAAATCTATTGGATTGATTGACGATGCTGTTCTATTGACATGTCTGTTCCAGAAGAGAATGTGGGATAATAGGTTGAAGATTTGATGAATGCCATTTTATTTAGAGAAAATTATATTTTGGTGCATTTAGTATATTTGTAATATGGGAAAGACTTTGAAAGTTACCTTCAAAAAGTGACTCTAGGAAGATTTCCATTACTGAGATCAAGCCTTGTAGGAACAGAGGGTTTTGGCACTGCTCCAGTTCCAGGGAGACTCCACTACTGGAAAAACACAAGCAAAATACATCTCTGTGGGTTTTGTAGTCTGAAGGTTTACAAAACCCAAAACAACCCAAACCCAAAACTTTAATTTGAACTTGGCTTGTATACAAGCTGTATGTGCTCCTTTTGAACATCAGTGGATTAAAGTTTTGTTCTTAAAATCATTCACAGTTTTTCAGATCTGTCTTTTACAAGCAGAGAGCCTGGCTCACTCATTGCCCTTATGAAGCAGGCAGTAATAACTATTTTCAAATTGTTCCCATTTATGTAATTATTTCTTTAGCTTTTATGAAATAAGACATTGTAAAATTAGTGGATTTCCCTGAAATCACATGTTATCATTCTTAATAATACATGTGAATTCCTCAAATTCATAGGAAAATAAGCTAATAGATTCCCCTTACCACATACTTGTTGAATCACTTCTTTGGTCTCTATCTAGGAGGCAGTAAGTGCTGTATTAGATAGCATGCTGAAAGTTCTTTTTGATCTTTTCCACATTAGTTTTACTTTCTGAAGCATAACATCCCCAAGTTTAAACCTGAATTTGGAGCAGAGGCATTTTCTGAGTGCAGCAAGGGAGATACAGAAGAAGAAAAAGCTTATTTTCTAATTCTGTCTTCTTTATGGTTAATGTGTGGCAAAAAAAAAAGGAAGACATCACCTAAATTAGGTCTGTTTGAGATGTTTTAAGACAGTTGCTGATTTCCGGATGAACCTTTCTGTCCCCGAGTCATTTGTGGCCTGGCCTGGTATCCCACCTAGCTACGTTAAATTATCTCCAGTCTCTTCCTTCTGTATTGTGAGGGACAGCATGTGTTGCCTGGGGGGATGGGAGAGGAGTAAGACCAACATTTGTTTGAAAGCTCTTTTCTTGGCCATCTGTTAGGCCACTTCTACTGTAGTATTAATTTTAAGGGGTTCCCAAGCAATGGCTTACTGCAGCATTCAAGCCTTATCAGCCTGGGGTGGGAAAGAGAAAGCTAGAGAAGCTGTGAGGCTATGTTAGCAAGCAGAGAGCAAAACTCTTGTCCTGTTTCTTATGCACCTTCAATAAGAATTCAGTAATAGCCTGAATAGACTGTTTTTTTGTCTAAAAATGAAATTGACCAGATCAGATTAAATGACTTGCATAAGATCCCATGTACAGTCTGTCATCTGGACAGGAAATGTAGCTAGTTCTTCAGAGTTCAAAGCCCTACAAAGTTTTCTTACTTTTTTCTCTTCAATTATATAAACCAGACAATAGTTGCAAGGCTCCATGGTTTCATCCTAGCAGCACTCTTCTGGGGTGGCTGGCAGGCCACGTGTGAACTGTGAGCAGTCCCGTGGATGGTGGCATCTTTACATCAAGAGCAGTTTCTTCTTGTTGTCAATGGGGCTACTGAGAGGCAGCAGGCTGGAGACGAGTTACTCAGCTGGATTGGTGCTTGCTCTGAACTGGTATGGCAGTTTGATATTCCATAACAACAGGCTGAGCGAGATTATCCTTGGCTTGTCCAAAGTTTCAAGTCACAAACTGCTGTGGATCTGCACCTGCTTTGAAGGGATTGGTGGTAGGTGTGGACCTAAGCAATGTTAGATGTAGCAACTGCAGAGAAGCTAACATATTTCAGAGGCTTTTAAACAGAAACAATAATGTTGAGTAATACTGGTTGATGCTGAAAGACTAATGAAAAAAAGACTTTTCATTCAGCAAAATCAGGCAGGATTAATTGTGAAATATAAACCAAATGCCTAGAACAAATGTCACTTGCAAAATGGAATAGATCCAAACAATGCTAGGAATCCATGTGTAAAGATTAGGGAATTGATAGACGTGCATGTCCATTGCTGTAGGTATCCAGATAGTAAATGTGTCACAGTCCATCAGAACATACACTGGATAAAGGCCAAGGCAAGTAAATGCTAAAATCTCGCTGCTAAACAAGCCCTGTGTTTGAAGCTTAAATAAAACTTGCCCATTTTGTACTATTGTGCTGCTTACCACAGATAGGGTAAAAGTAACAGGAGGGATGATTCAGGTAGCAAGATGATGTCAGGCAAGAGCAGTCAAGGAGCCTGAGAGGTAAGCTTTGAAGGAAAAGCTAAATTCCAGTTATCTGTTCCAAGTTCCATCTTCATGTGGCCTTGGAGAAGCCTGCATACCTTCTTAGTTTCCTGATGCCTTGAGCAGTCAGTGCCAGGACAGAAGTGTTTCCATTCCATGTGGATGGGACAGTGGAGGTTTTGGGATGGAATGGAGCTCTCCAAGAGAGAACATCTTCAAAGCATTATTAAGCCCTTGTTCCCCACCTTCCAGCAATTATCACCTCCTCATTTATTTTCCACCCAGCTCTGATATGTGGACTGTAGTTTTCTGTGCTAAAAGAAATTATGACTATTACTTTAATTATTCTACTTGAGTACTGCCATGAGTACAGTACACGTAGGTGCCAATTTTTTTTGCAGAGAATTGAATTCAGAGGTTGATACTGATGCAGCTGAACACATACAAATTTCGGTACAAAATGTGAGACTCCTAGAGTTCTAGTTAGTTGCTTTTGATGAATTGAAATAAATTCATGTTCTCTTATTAAAAGCCCAGAGAAGAAACTGAAATGCAACTCTGTATGCATGATTCTTTTTTAAAATGAAGGCTAAGAAAATCCCAATTGATACATATAAGGCATAGCTTTTTAATTTATTGCTCAAGCATATGCAGAAAAGGCATTAGTTTTCAGTAATATAAAATTCCCAATATGTAGTGCCTGGAGCTATGGTTTTGAACCTAAATTGCATGTATTTACTAAGCCATATAGCTCTGCAACATGGAGAATGGAAGTGCATTTGAAATGTGTGGAGGGATTGCTATGACTAAAACCAGATGTAATTTATAAGTGAGAAAAATAAAGCTTCAGATGGCAGATGAAGAGACACCTTTATTGACTCCATATGCTTGACTGCATGAGGTACGTTCCTGGAAATGGGAAGCAAGTGCCATATTTTAAGGAATTTCAGAAGTCAAGCATCAAGGGGTAATAGAGTTGACCTCTAATTTCAGAAATCACAGGCTAACATTTGAGAACATTTCACTTTCAAACTTTATTTAAAGCTCTGCTTAGCAATCAGTTTTATAACAGTAAGGATTTTTGTCTGGAAGGCACATTGGTGATACTGTTACCTAGCAGACTTTTTCCCTTTAACAGCAGACACCCACGGCCTCTAGGAATGAAATGCTGATACTTCAGACTATGTACAGGTGTGGTTGGACTGGCCTTCTGTCCTTGGTTTCACAAGTATGGGTTTGCATCCTCCTTTCTTTGTACCTTGAACAAAGTACAATGTGGTTGGTCAATTATGTTTTTAACAGGAGATTTTCTTTCATTCTTAAAGCTTTACCGTCTCCTTGGTGTAGAAATATTTTAACTGGCATTTTTCTATCAGCCTCTTCCTAGAGTATCCATTATCCATTGCTGCAGTATGTTATCTGCAGACTGTGTCTTGGAATTCTCAGTGGGTAATTCTCAGCATGGGTCCTTCTCACCTTACAGAGGTGTTAAGGAAATACAGGTTCTGGATGTGTATTTAGTGTAGAATTGATTCCACCCTGTGTCCCCTTCACCTAAAAGTTAAGATTCAATATGAAAGTGTTGCTCTTTCCAAAATGATAGAACCTGCTTTCGGTGCAGATTTGTAAATTCTTAGAAAAGTGAAAGTTAGAAGTATCAGTGTTTTCCATCGAGATAAAACTATGACTTTGACATTACTTGCTACCTGCTCTTAACTTGACCATGTTCTTGTATGCCTGTTGTTTTTGATATGAATAGAATAAGCTTTGCAAGCGTGGTAACTGCCACCAGTAAAACATGTGAACACAGTTAAACATCAATTTACATGTTCATAGTAGTTACTAGTCTAACAAACCGCCTGTCATCCTTTAGAAAAGTGGAGAGAGTAATTTAAATGTACTTTTTGTAAAGGAATTTTTGTTAGGTTGTTCAGAAATATCCATACCTGCTTTCTGAATATAGAATTCCAGCCTCATTAATACATAATACATAAATTTGCACAAGACAAAAACATTTTTTTACCAGCTGGACTCTGAAAGCAACAGTTTTAAAGATGACGCACAGAAACGCATAATGGATAAATGAGGCTTCTGTTTCAAAAAATACAGCATTAGGTATAAAGCAAATGCAGGACAAGATTTCTAGATAAACATAATGTCTTTTATTAAACTGGACTGATATGCCTGGGAAAATTAATTGGGCGACCAAACTTTTTTTTTTTTTCAGCTATGAAATGGACACAGCAGATTTCAAAGCTAAATACAACTTGAAGCAATTACAGTTTGGTTAATATCTAGTTAGCGTATCTAGGTGTTTGTCCGTCCAGTGTAAAATCCTAGGTTAGCCTTGAGTTATTCAGTAGCTCATTACTTGAAGTCATGAATAAATGTCGTACATAGTACTTAGGTTTTTTTCAAGTGTAATTGTGTTGTACAGATATCCAGACTATTATATGTTGCTAGCAGCCTGCTTTAATGCCTGATAGTATTTAAAAGCTAGAATGCTGCTTATAAGTCTGCTTGTATTTAATTTGGATTTGGAGGAAAGGGGGAGTTACTTCCACAATACAAGGTGATTATTGGTAAGCCAAGAAGTTTTTTTCTGCTGATGTAACTCCTTTGTCAAATGGCACATTTATTTACAGGGAGGGTATTTGGACAATTCAAATGAATTTGAAATAGTCCTGATACTTCAGCACCATAAATCAGAGAAGGGAATATAAGAGGGCAGAAGGCACTGTTTCCATGCAAAGGTTCCTCTTCTACTTTACTGCTGAGGAAATGAGCTGCCACATCTGCTGTGCTGTGACAAAATCTGGACAGGACATGTCCAGAAGACTGTATGGGAACTAGAATACAGGCAGATGATGGAATTGTTTGAGCTGTAGGCTATCTATGTTGTCACATTTAATGGCATACGTTCAGCATCATCACAGGCAATAGTGAAGCAGAACACAACTGTGTGAAGCACCACAGTTTTTTCTTCTTTCCAAAAATGAATTTTTTATGTTTATTAATTAGTCTGGGGCAGAAGCACTGATTTTACTGATATGGGTATAGCAGCAGTGCCAAGAACATGGCAATTTAACTAATTTGCAATTTAGCACTGCTTACCCAGAGCTGAATAAAAGAAGAAAAGAGAAATGGAAATGGGAGAAGTTCTGGTGTTGGTTTTTTTGTTTTTTTTTTTCAGTAACATAGTGTAAAGCAACATTAGTGTAGCTGAATGAGTTTCTCTTTGTGTATAAAGATTGTTTTGGATGTGGATTGCAGTTTTGATTTTTTTTAATGTT
>JAAGNO010018888.1:124211-160054 GCA_033439905.1 Ceryle rudis | reverse complement strand
ATGAATCGAACAGACTTTAGAACCTTAGGAGGGAAGAGGCTGGTCAGTTTTTGTTTTTTTTTGTTTTTTGGGGTTTTTTTTTTTTTTTTTTTTTTTTTTTTTTTTTGGGGGGGGGTGTGTGTTTTGTTTTATTTTCTTTCTTTTTCTTTTCTATATTTGTCAATAGCATCTGCTGCAGCATTTCAAGTAAATTTCACTCTAGGCAGACCTCAAAAGCAAATGCAAATTTCTCCCCAGGCTTGCTATCTCGGACATACAGAGCTACATAAAATGGAAAAGCAGTAGTGGAAAATGCCTGGTAACCTCAGCTCTAGTTATACCACAGTCATTAATTTTAAAGTGTATACGACAAAAGCATATATGTGTTCCTTATCTTCCATTAAAATGAGCTCCAGCTCTATAAAAGAAAGTAGCTGTAGTATTTTGGTCAGAGGAGAAACACTGAGCAATTACAGATGTTACTGCAGTCTTCAGGCCATAGATCTGAAGATGCTTGGTGAGCAGAGCCAGTGGGAGGTTCACACAGGATCCCTGTGCCTGCTGCTTTCCTTCCATTCTGGCAGAGACAGAGGAAGAGTAATGTCCTGTCCAGCATCTGGACAGCAGCAGGAGGCTTGTTATTGCCTGTCTCAAGGGTCTAAGAAGTGGTTTGCAGAGCTTAGTCATGTAGAGTTTGGGTCTGTGAAGATGAACTCAGGTGTCCTGCAATGCCTCTTACTAAGGTGGACTAAAAAGGCTTGTATTTATAAGATCAGACTTTGGCAAGAGAAAAAGTAGAAACTGCTGGCTGTAGTAAACCAGGCACTTATGCTTGTGCCAGGATCATAGAAAAGCAATCTGATGGCAATTGGCAGGTTGGGTGGAATGGGAGGTGGCTCTGGTGTTGATGGCTCTTCCCATTTGCTCCCAAGACCTCCCAGTACCTTAAGAGCAATAGAGGCTGCAAGCACCGCTCAATTCTTTCTCTCTCCATTTCTCCAGCCCTACCTCATGGCAGAAAAAATCTGTTTTGTTTGCACTGCCAGGAAGCCATGAGTCAGTTTGTCCTCCCTATTTAACAGGTGGCTGCTGGCGACCTTATCTCACTGTGCCGTGGCGCCTAAAGATGGATCTCCCAGCCAAAAACCCAGATGGCTCCTCTCCAGCCACTTCACAGTGACATGCCCTCTGGCATTGCAAAATGCAGGTTTTAGCTGCTGCCTGTTTCTCCTGCTCTCCTCTCAGGACAGGCAGGTCAGGTTATCTCATATTCCAGAGAAACACAAGGAGCCTTCAGCAGAGAGGAAAGAGGATGTTTGGATCTGCTTTAAATAATGCTTGACCTCTTTTATAAGAGACTGATTGTCCCAAGATAAGTTTATCGCATATACAGCTCTGAGATTTGCACAGATTGCTCACGGGATTATGTTTCATGTGATTGTAGAATCCAGTCTGTATTTGTTTGTCTTTTATTGCTAAATCCCTCCTTATGTTTCTGGATAATCTATATTAAATAGGGTTTGTCTTTGGTTTTGTTTTTTCTATTTCTTTTAGGTACCAGAAAAGAAAGGCAATGTTTAAAAGACCAAACACCTATTTCATTGTTAATAGAGAAACTGTAGAAATCAACAACCATGTTGCCATAGAGACATAAATGTTTTATAGTGAACCAACGATTTCCACTTTTACGGGTCTTCCTGCTAGGCATACAGAATGTAAGCACTTTATTGATACAGTTCTTCTGTCTGTTCTATAGTAACTTTTTTTTTTTTTTTTAATTTTGGTGTTTGTAATCCCAGATACAAGAGAAAGCACTCGGAGAAAACACTGAAGGTATTCTAGTGCTTCGCAATGGTGTCTCTAATAAAGTGGGTACTGTTTCTTCATTCTTATTGTGAACGGCAGCACAAACAACACTTGTCAAAACACGCACAGTGGTTTATTGCAAACAAGAGTAATCTAATAAAGTCTGACATAGCCTAGGTTTAGGATCTCAGTGTCCAATCTATTGTACTTGTCTTGTTTATACTCAGTATGTTTGAGTTTGGTGTGCTTGGAAGAGCCTTCTTCAAGGAGTGGGTGATTCTCTCTGATTTGGACACGTTTCTATACCTTCTGTTTGAGGTGGCATGAATCTGTGGTAGAGCATTAGAATGACTATTAGTGAGGTCTTGCTTTTCCCGGGTCTGCCACTGACTTGCTGCATGACCTGCTACTAGTTATTTATCTCCGTGTGGCAGAACCTGCATTTCTTGGCTACCATAAAGGAATCAAGGACGTGACTTCATTTGTGGCTTCGCTGTGGTGGTGCACAATTAAATAATTTCTGCTTTTGGCCTAAAGCTTTAGGTTAAAAAGTACCCATAGAAACATGAGATTATTAATAATTAGCAGTATGGTCATTAATTCTGACAGTGGCAACATTTGTGGGAGCATTGCTAATAACCAAAACAGGCCTGATTGTACTTGTTTATGGTGTGCTAAAGGTCTCTCTCATTACAATGTTTCACAGGCAGTGCCAGGAGGTGATAATCACTATAATGCACATTTTTCTTTTAGCTAAGAAAAGCTAATAAGCATCTGTAGTTTTGAAAATGTCAGATTGAGCCAAAGTGCATGCAATTAGATAAGGATAATGTAGCAGATAATAAGAAGATACATGATGCTGGATGAGCAGTTATCAGACTATTGTGCTTTGGCTGCTAAAGTGCTATGTGTCATATAAAAGAAAGTGTTGTTGGTTGAGGGAAGGAAAACATACCACAAGTTGTCAGAGATGGAAATGTGAGCTAATGTGGTAAAGTGACAAGGTTAGTCCTGGGGGAGTATAAACATGCATGTCAGGCTCTTGATAGATGGAAGGATTGTCTGGGTTAAAAGTCATGTACTTGAGAAGATGGGAAAGGCCACTGGGGGAAAAAAAAGGAAGCAAATGTGGAAAGGAAGATGAGCAGAATGGAGTCATTTGTGGTTGCTGCCTCTTCAGGTTTCGTATTTTTTATCTTTTCAAAGACTCTGTGCTTTATGTCTGTGATGCCTGGGCTATTCTGGCTGCTTTAGTGTGTTAAAACCTTTCGGAGACAACTTCTTTGCCCCAAAGGGGATACAGTCGTGATGCACGATTAAGAGGCTGGATGTGAATTTTCAAGCAGTGTCTTCAGTTTAATTTGCCACTGGGGGAAAGAATGAGGCAGACTCCAAAAGCAAGAGAAAACAGCAAAGGGATGAAAACCAGACAAGAGACAATGAAAGGAAAAAAGTGGAAAGCTGTGATGCACAGAACCGTATGCCAGCTCTGACACTGGAAGCCAAAGAATTTTGCATCTAAAATATTTTTTACTATAGGGTAAAATATTTCATGTGGCTGAGGCAGAATACTCCGTATTTGCCCTTTCCTCCTAATTAGCCTAGTCCAGGAACTAGCTCTGGGCCAGAGGTCAGGTTTCTTCCTAACCTGGGAGGAGTTTTTTGTCTCATATTTTTTCCAGAAATGTCCTTCCCACCCTTATCCCACTTCTGTTGAAGTGTTTTGATGTCCCCAGAGGGGAGAGATTAGAAGCCATTTCTCCCATACTTTGATTCTGTGATAACTTTTGCCAATGTTTTTTGGTTGGTTGGTTTTCTTTTTAGAATGCACCAAATATTTCATATCTTCGTATCTTTAATTTTTGAATACCTGACAGAAAAGCTGGTTGTGCATAGTTCTCATCCTCACCTTTTCTGTAATGTCTTTAGGCAGCTATTTGGTAAATACTTAATTAGCAATTCCTTATGTTGTGCTACAGCTGCAATCTCAAAAAAACCCAACCAACCAAACAAACAAAAACAAACAAAAAAACCCCAATTTCTTCTTGCATTCAGTGATTCTGGGAGACTCTTGTCTGGGTCTGTCATTCTGGGTTTGCAAGAATGGAGTTCATGGCATGGACTTGTATTAGGTTTCTGGTAAGAAAGCTTCCAGAAAGCCTCACTGAAACATTCACTCTTTGTGAGCATTTAAACTCAGCGTGGGTTGAAATTCTCTTCCTAAGAATGTTCAGGGAAGGTCACATAGCATATTCCCAGGATGCAAATTCAGAGCATGTGTAAACATGGCCAAAAGGGTCACTTTTGTGGTTGTTTCTTTTATTTTTACAGTTCAGTCAACAGCAAATTATATGATCCTCAGTAAGATTTTCTTCTGCAGATATTGGTCAAGCTCCATATTAGAGGAGAGGGAGAAGAGAGGAAGTCAGCTGTCTTCTCTCGTGTTGGGTCTTGAGGCAATAATGTCTTTCACAGATTCTAGGATGTTCACAGCAACTGCACAGCTCTGTAGTGGCTCTCTCCCCTTTAGATGAGCTGGAAAGAAGTGCCTCATGCACTAGAGAGAGAAGGTGAAGGTTAAGATCAAGGTTAAAGCCCATTTAATCCCACCCTGTAAATCTGCATGTGAAATCCCTCAAATTACAACCTTGTTCCATCACTGTTTCTTCCTGTCTGTGCTAACCTGAAGCTCTTCTGGAAGTGGGCTTTTGGCAGATAGCACAATGCTACTGGGCTAGAAAAATACATGAGAATGCCATAGTCAGCTTTTTAACTGTGCAATTTAGTATAAAATATAGGGAGCAGCAGTGTGAATCAGAGGATTGAATTCACTCAAAAAGTTCCACAAAAAGCTCTTCTTTTGCTAAAGACAGATTGTGCCAGTCCAACCTGAAAAAACTGTAATTTAATTTGAAAGCACTGTTCTGTATTCCTTTCACCCGATCTCGATTGGTGACAAGCCATAAAATTTCTCTGTGGTCCACTGGAGTTCAATAGATGAGAATTTCCTAACTTCGTAAAATGATTAAAAGCACTCCAAATGTATATTATTAGCAAGGCTTCTGTGAGACAACTCAATCAGCAGGCTTCAGGTGCCTTTATGAAAGGTTTGGAGAACATTGTTTAAATCAGAATCATGGAATAGTTTGGGTTGGAAGGGACCTTTAAAGTTCATCTAGTTGAACCCCTTTGCGGTCAGCAGGAACATCTTTAACTAGATCAGGTTGCTCAGAGCCCCGTCCAGTCTGACCTTGAATGTTTCCAGGGATGGGGCATCTGCTACCACTCCAGGCAATCTGTTCCAGTGTTTCACAGCCCTCGTTGTAAAAAAATTTCTTCCCTGTATCCAGTCTGCATCTACCCTCTTTTAATTTAAAATTATTACCCTTTATCCTATTGCAACAGGCCCTCCTAAAAAGTTTGTTTCCATTTTTCTTGTAAGTCCCCTTGAGGAACTTAAAATCTTCCTGGAGCCTTCCCTTCTCCAGGATGAATGATTCCAACTCTCTCAGCCTGTCCTCATAGAAGAGGTGCTGCAGCCCTCTGATCATTTTTGTGGCCTTCTGGACACACTCCAACAGGTCCCTGGCTTTCCTGTGCTCAGGACTCCAGAGCTGGACACAGGACTCCAGGTGGGGTCTCACCACAGTGGAGTAGAGCAGCATAATCACCTCTCTAGACCTACTGGCCACGCTGCTTTGGATGCAGCCCAGAATACAGTTGACCTTCTGAGCTGCGAGCTCATGTTGCTGGCTCATGTCCAGCTTCTCATCCGTCACTACTGCCGAGTCCTTCTCATCAGGGCTGCTCTCAATCCCACCATCCCTCGTCCTGTATTGATACCAGGGGTTGCCCTGACCCAGGTGCAGGACCCCACGCTTGTCCATATTGAAGTTCATGAGGTTTATATGGGCCCACTTCTTCAGCTTGTCCAGGTCCCTCTGAATGGCATCCCATCCCTCAGGCATGTCAACCACACCACTCAGCTTAGTGTCATCTGCAAACCTTCTGAGGGTGGACTCGATCCCACTATGGCATTGATGAAGATATTAGACAGTATTGGTCCCGATATGGACCCATGAGGGACGCTACTTGTCACCAGTCTCCATCTGGACATTGAACTGTTGAAAGGTAGATTTCTGAGACAGATATTAATTGAAGGGAAGACTAATAAAATGCAAGGCTTTATGCTTAAAGTAACTTAAAGAGCTAACAGTAGCGTGCATGTGTGACAGGTTTTTCTGTTTTGTACAATGTCTCTAGCAATGGTGAGTGAGATCTATGTGGCTGATTTTGTCAGCAACCCACTCCTGTGTTTTTCTTTAACCCAGTGTCTTGGACAGCACCGGAAAGCATAAAGAAGTAGCTTGGTTTTATGCATACTGCCTGCATCTCATCTATAAAACTCCTCTCCTGCAGCATGCTGTATCATAAACCAAAAACCAAACCCACTTTCATCAAATGTTTTCAAGTGATGAACCATTTCAGGACTGTTCTGTTCTTTTCGAGGCATTTCTACGAACAGAAGATGCATGATTTATTGACTCATTGCAAAATACATGCTGGGCATTAGGGACTGCCTTTCCTCTCTCCCACTCCCCGTTTTCATACCGGTTGGCTTTGACTTTCCAACAGACAAGACAATGTGACTATGTGTATTTTATTTTTCTCTTCTGTCTGTTTTCATGAATACCAGGCAGAGGCTCATTAAGGGATGAATGGACAAGCAGATATCTGGAAACCAGGTTCCTTAACATTGGTTTAGATACCCAAAATTTGTAAGAGTGGGTGAAGAAATCTAAGGGCTCCTTTTACTCAAATTGTTATTTGAGAGTTTGTATATTGACATTGCTAAAATTACTGATGAAAATTTAGAGTAAATACCTGTCATAGTGCTTACTACTTTTTTCCCCTGGAGTTCAGAGCACTCCAGAAAGGTATAGCACCAAAATCTCTTCTTTACTTCACAGTTTACTTCAGAGTTTCTAAACATAACTTTGTGTGCTTGCTAAGAGGGAAAGAGGCTTTTTATACTTATTTGGTCTTATTTCTTATCAAAGCAAGAGATTTGACTTTTCTATGACTTTGTCTCTCCCCTTTGCTGGTAATGGTGGAAATGGAGAATCTGTCCATACTCAGTTTCATTGTCAGACTCAGGAATTCCCAACATTTTTCTTGGTTGGCTTCAATAATCACAGCTTCTCATTCATTCAGGTTAATGGGCCCTTTTCTGGGGGGACAGGAAAGTATTTTAAAATGAAGGATATTGTTGGAATATGAACAGATGGCTGTAATCTGGCCAGAAATTGGTTTAGGATGGAAATCATAAGATTTCTAATATCTCAAGCATTGAAGTATTGGAGGAGTCTTCCAGTAAGAGAGGACAAAGATATCATATCTAGCTTCAAGATAGATCTTAGTAACTCTGTTTTTATAGGATTATATATCTGCCCTTGAAGCAGAGAAAACATAAGGTCCCCTTTTATGACTAAATCTATTGAAATGTTGCACGCAGCCAGTGAAGAGGTCTCTGCCTCCAGCTAGGTAACAGGAACTTCAGGTTTAATTATTCAGGCTAAGCATCTTTTCAAAGAATCTTCTGTCTTCTGAATGAGTAAAGAGTTATTACTTTCAGTGTTGGGTTGTGGGGGTTTTTTTATTTGTTTGTGGTGGGGTTTTTTTTGTTTGTTTTGTGTTTGTTTGTTTTTAATGTACTAAGATGGTTTATAGAGGGTTAAATCTGTCCTTTGCACATATTTTGTAAGATTGTTCAGTCAGGTTTATTCAAGAGTCCCTGGATTGCTGCATTTTAAACAAATTGTGTCAAGTGTACCATCTGTATGCTATTTCTCTAAGGATTTCTAGCTACCTTCTCTGTTGGTCAAATACTTTTCCATTTCAAGAGGCAAAATGTTAAGAGGTCTGTCAGTACAAAGGCAGAAGCATCTATAGGCAGTTACATTGCAAATGATCTGGGTGAGCAAATCTAATCCAGAGCAGTTATTTTTTTTCCCCTTATTGTTGTAGAAGTGTATGCTTGTGTTTCACCAAAGTGCTTTGCTCTTGTGTTTTTACAGAGTCCTTTACAAACAGTACTTTGCCTGTCTCCATAACAAAGATTGCAAAGGAAAGCCTATGGCCAAGAAGATACTGGAAGAATAGCAGACTGTTTTGTGTATAGGACCACTACAGTATAATCTAAATGCAAATTATCTGCAGATTATTTTCTAAAGTGAATATAGTACCTTCCGTACATCCAAATGATTGAGAAAACTTGCTCCGAGTTTGAACAACCTTACTGGGTATTTCCCTTTTTTTATCATAAATGATCCCTAGGCCACAAAAGCAGTGTTGTTTGTGTGACAGATTTGTCTGGCTGTGATCACCCAAGTCCATCAAAGTCTCTGTGAATCAGAAATGGGCAGAGCAAGATCTCACTTCTTGTAGTGACAACCCTGGTGCCCTTCCATGGCTCAATGCATTATGTGGGCTCAGAGTGGGTTTGACATGCATTGGAAGGTTTGAGTCCATTACATTATAAAACAGCAGTTATTTTATAAACTTGGCCTTGAGGAGGCAAAACTGCCCTCATGCTACGTGTTGCATTAGCAGCTGTGGCATTCATCTAGTGAGAAGTCTGACTTTGATTCTTAGCCTTGTTCTAAACCCTGTCGCCCAGGATGAGCTCTTGGCTGTTGCTGAGACTCAGAGGGGCTCTCCTCTCTGTTGTCCTTTCTGAACACAGGAGAGATGGGTGAGTTGGGAAGGAAACTGAGGGAAAGTGAGCATGGCTGTGTGGTGGTGGGAAGAGCTCTGAGGTGTAGGGCTCTGCTCCTCGGTAGATGGTGAGTATAAAACATACCCAAGAAGAGGTACCACACATGTCAGGCAATTCCTGTTAGCTGCTTCTCCTCAGTACTCCTAGTGCTGGTTTTTCAAGCTCACAGCAGGCTCAAAATGTTGACAATGTAGGAATGGCAGTGCCTGGACTGTAAATTGTGTCCATTATTGTATCTGGCCCTGAGCACTTTTTAACAATTTGACCTGCAGCACAGACTTGTTTAAAACTAGTGCAGCCACTTCTTCAAATAAGTGATGAAAGACATACATATGAAGAAATTCAGTGTATCAGGACTACTCTAAGGCAGCAAATTTCTTACCAATTATTCCAACACTGGCGGAGAAGAAAGGCCCTCTCCCTTTTGGACAGCGCAGGAGGGGAACAGCAGAAGTGGTGCTTTCTGAAAAGGGTGCTGAGGGAGAGGTGATGGTGCTATCTTAGTGTGGTTAGAGGCAGGGCATGCAAATGACAGCGTCTATCAAGTGTGAAGAAGTGCTTTGGACAGTGATGTGGTGGGAATTGCAAAAGTAATCTCTAGTTATCTCATCCCAGCAGCAGAGGGAAAGCAAGCTGCACGTGAGTAGTAAGTCAGCAACCATCATGACTATAGCATGTGACTGGGATTTAGAAGGCTGGCTTCTGTTCCTGTATGCCATTCAATTTTTCTGGAGTTTTTAAATCCCTGTGTAGTATTGGGCAGATTTTCCTGAAGACTTTGGTTATGCAGTAAAAGCCATCTGATATTGTTTCTGCACTGCTGTTAAGATGAAGCATTCTTATTATATCCTATAATCTTACTTGTGCTTTCTATTCCTGATGGGTTTTTTTAAACCCTGGGCTAAAAGGCATAGTGACAGAAATGATTCACTCAACAAATTGTCCAAACTGTGAAGCACTAAAACTCTTGCCTTCTTTTCTACTTCTCAAGACAGTGAAGATCAAGCAGAACAGCTTGTACTGTTTGAAAGTGCTAATACATGTTGAAGAGTCAAGATTTTTATGCTTATTTGAGCTGGAAGTTCACATGCCACCAAAACACAGTTGATCTAAATCAGTACCTCCCCAGGGCCATGTCTGCCCAAGGGATGAGCTTCCCTCGCACCAAGGCTATATGCGCATGGCCCGATGCGGCACTCCTGTGGAAGAGCTGCGGGTATTGCAGGCTCTGTGTTGTGCTGATGTGGTGCCAGCTTTCAGCTGCTGCTCACTCGTATTAGTCAGAACTAATTTATCTACTGATTGCTCATGCAGCTGTAAACTTCCAGCTGCTGATAGAGGTTATTTGGGGTTCCTTTAGGTATCTCTGCATGGTATTACAATATACATCAGAGAAATCATCACCTTGTCAGGCACTCAAAAAATATAAACAGTGCTGGACTTAAAAGTTGCCAGGGAATCAACTTTTTTCCTGTTTTCATTACTCTGGTTTCCTTGTGTGTCTTATATTAGTATTTAATTAAATAATTGCATGTCATTGTGTTTGGTTTCTTTTGCACAGGACCCCTCTTCCCATGCTCCCAGTGATTTAATGAAAAGCCTCTTCAATGTTTCATTTCCCCCCCATTGTTTAATGTATGACCCTAGGCCTTAATCTGCACTCAACCTGAAGATGCTATTTAATTTCCTCATGGGCTCTTCACAGTATTTGAATGCATCTCAAAACCTGGTGAATTTGTTTTCACAGGATAGCTGCTGAGCATGAGAAAGGGTTTATACCCATTTCATAGATAGTGAATTGAGGAACAACTCTTAATGTATAGAGAATACCTTGATGTGGGGACTGGTTTTACTGCAGTCCAAAACACAACTCTGTGATCTCAGTGACAGTGCTGACCCTCAGCATTTCTACAGATAGTATCAGAAGTCCCAGAGGTAAATGTTTAAGTAACACTGTGCTCACTTAGCAGAATTCAGCTTAAATATTTTGCCCATCATCACAGAATCTGATTGTAGGAGAGACAGGGAAATCATCTGTCTTCAGAATGTCAGTCCACTTACTTGGTCATGAAACTGTCCTTCCCCTTTCCTTCCAGTTCAGTGCTCCATTTACTGCATGCTGTTTCTGTTCAGCCATGCATGTCACCATGGGCCCTATTAATTCCCTCATGAGGCAATGGCCTTTGTAGTGGAAATCCCTGTGCGCTTCAAGACAAGGCTAAGTTAAGGTTACGTTAGACAAGATCAGTTCTATGTAGACCGCCTATAATGTGCTGTACTTAGTTTTAAAGCAAGGCTTGTAGGAAGAAGTAATATCTTTTATTAGCATAACTGGTCTTGTGGGTAGGCAAACTTTCAAGTGCACGAGCTCTTCAAATTTGAAGCCTTTCCTCTTACGTCAGTTGGTTTAATGACACTTCCTCCTTCAAACGCATCTTTTTTATGTCCTCAGACTACGGAGTCTACAGAAGCAGCCCCATCTTAAAAAAGCAAGCAGGGAAACAAAAGATATTACATGACAGCAAATGGAGTCCCAAATGATACATCAGTAGGTTAGAAGTAGGAGAGTGTGACCACAGACCACTGAGTTAAAATAGAACCTTGGAATAGTTTTCTTTTTATCCTCTCTAAGAGTCAGCTATTGCAGGGAAATAGATCCATCTTTTTTCTGTGGTTTCACAGCTGTCAGGACACTGGAGATATGTAATGATTAGGGAATGCTGAATTCTTTTCTGATAGCACAGGGTATATCTTGGTAATTTCCACCAGACTCATTAGGAAATTAGATCAACTGTCTCTGACGCATTTCCACTATCTGTTCCCCTTTTGAATGCTTCTCTCTGTCTTTTATATCATGCTTTAATCATAATTTTTTGGGGGCAGACCCTTCTGTTGGTATTCATATAGTTCCTGGCACAGAGGATGTGGTTTGTGCTGGGGTGGTTATAAAAACTTAGGTGAGCTATTTTCCAAATGAACTGCATTTCTTTTCTAAACAATGTAATTTCAGTCTTCATGAAACTGACAAGGTTGTCCTGACTTCATGGGCAGATTTGGCAATAAAAATTTGATTTAGGCTAAGTTAAAAAAAGGAGAAGGGAGGAGTTGTAGCAATATGTCTGGATGGTGAAATAATATTTCAGAAAGTTTCTTAATCACTAAAACAAAGGATTTGATGGCTCTGCCTTATAGAAGCCATACCACCTTGCAGAGAAAATTAAACATTTCCAGGAGCAAAGTTTTAAGCCCAAGTATCTGATTTTCCAAGAGAATGTGTTAGATATCATGGTAGAGAACTGTTATTGTTCTCTGACCTACATAATAATTTAAATATTTAATACAAAGTGGACCAGCTCAGGTAGAAAAGAATGAGAATATCTTCACCCAGCATATTTCCTAGCTCTTTAGCTTGGGATATACAAGGATGAAATTCTGGGAGGTCTAGCGGTAGAACAAAACCAACTCAGCTGAAAGAAGCAGTGTCTCCAGTAACATAAAGTACAATGATTTTTTTCATGATCCTTCTTGTTCTCATGTATGTTCTTCTGGAATTTTACATTATTCTAGTTGTTACTGCACACAGTTTACTTTTACTGAGGCATTGAAAGAAACATTTATCTTTTGTATCTTCAGTGTTTTTATTCCTGAGAAAGACTAGTTGAAATCCATCTCCTGCTCTGTGGGATATCACATCTGAGTTAAGTTTAGGCAGAACTTCAGAGCTGATGTAACATACCTAGAGGATTTTCCTACTTTTAATAAAATAGAGCATCCTCAGGGTTTTAGAACAGTTCCTGGAGGAGTCAGGAGGAAGAAATGTTCATCATTGCTTAATGGAAAACAGTAGTCCTCCTGCTAAGAGAGAAATGCAGCACCACAGTATTTGTTTGTTTGGGGTTTTTTTTATTGCTTTATATGACAAAAGATCTGCTTCCAAATTCTCTAAGGCTGGAGAACTTTATGTACCTGGAAACTAGAAATTTTCCTATGTCTTGAGTGGCTCAAAGGACTAAATTTGAGGAGGAAAATTAAAAGACACAAATGCAGGCTTACAGATGAATGCAGAAGATATTATTCCTGTGTGCTCTGAGGATATAAATGTTTTTTAGGAAGATTTGTGTAGGGTTGGCCACAAAGAGGAAAACAAGTTTAAAGTGTGGTCTGTTTAGAAGAAATCTTAGTAAGGGTGAGATTCCTGAGACTGTTAAGTGTTAGGATAGAAAGTTCAGTTTCAGTTTGTAACCTGCAAATATTTTGTAGTTTGTGTTCAGGAACAACAAATAAGGATTTAAGATCAAACAGCAGTATTTGGTGCTATGTTTTATGCTAAAAGAAATAGTTCTGAACTACATGGAGAAGTAAAGTAGATCTAGTCATTGTTTTCCATAATTATGTTCAGTTTATCTGATCCTCAGGTCACCAGATCCTGCTGCATTAGAACTGTGATTCTGGGTGTGGATACTGAACCAGCAAAGAACTTGTAGCTCTGAGAGCACCAGACGATATTCAATATTCCCTGATCACCCTGAGCTCCTGTGTTGGAAAATCCAGGAGTTTGCTGCATTGCTGGAAAAGTGCTGGCATATTTAATGGAGACAAGGGCAGATTCAATGCCTGATGTATGCAATGAGCTTGCACCTACTTGATAAAGAAGAAATAACAGAGTTTAGGCACAGGAGCTGTTAAATGGCAGCTCTCGGGCAGTAAGTGCCCTGTAAAGGCTAAACTAATCTGCATTACCTTACATTTGCCATGGGTTAAGAGTAGGCACAAAGAAAGTTATTGCCAATCAGCCGCCAAGTGGTAGTTACTTCACTTGCTGTAGCTTGCCTGTTTGCACCCGAGTCCCAAGGAACAATCCAGCTTTTGGAGGCAGCCTGTTTGGGCCTTGCCCAGTGGGATCTTGAACTGTGTGAGTAGCACTATGACAATGTAGTGATGGACTGATCAGTGTGCACGAGAGCTATCTGCTGTGCTGCTTCAAATCTCAGACTAACTTGTGATCTTCACTTGAAATTTTAGCGCATAAAGCATCAGTATCCCTCTCCTTATCCTTTCTACTCATTCCATACCTACCTCCTAACTATTAAGGAAATATTGCTTTAATATGCCACTAATTTGGGGACTGTATTTCTCATTTTCCCTGAGGCTGGTAGAAGTCTCTCATCTCCTCTGCAGATAACCAGCTCATACTCTTTCTACACCTTCCCAGAACAAATGTCTGGATAACCTTGTGCTGATTATATCTGCAAGATTTCTCTTTCACCCAAACCTCTTAAGAATACTTTATTGGAATGGTGTTCATCCTGTCAATCTATACTGGATTGTAATAAGTTAAGAAATGGTGCACTTAATACATTTGTCTACTGGAATGTTAAATTGCAATCATCTCATCTGTTGTGGTCCTGCTTGTATCTCACAGGCCAGATGTGCTCCATGGGATACTTCCATCCATCTCTTTTAGCTTAGTGCAGACAATAGGAAGGTGCTTGCTCAGGAAATGCTACACTTCCTTTGCTTATGAAATAAAGGAGGCTGCTGCTGCCAGGGCTGTATGGTAGAAGCTGGTGAAGCCAAGCAGTGACTCATCCTGTCCAGCCATGGTCCAGCAATGCATGGAGTATCGGTGCTGGTTGTGGCTGAAAGGCACCTTCAAACCTGCAAGGTGCTACATGAGGTCAAATTGTTCTGAAGTTATCTGACTGACACCTTCCTTCTGCAGGTCATGAGCTTCCATGAATTATGTCTGCTTTGAGCTGAGGAATTGTTTGAGATAGAGTGTAATCAGAGAAAAATATCTGGTCTGATCTGAGCATGCTCTGGTGACAGATAATCCATCAAGGAATTTGTCTGGCTTCAGATTTCAAGCATTGATCTCTGCTGGGAGGCTGAAAAACTTTCAATCATTAGAAATATATGTTAGGTGAAGAAGCAAATGCTTGAGAAATGCAGGTCTGTGCTAATGTCACTTTTTTTTTTTTTTTTTTTTTTTTCCTACTTTTCCTACATTTGACACTTAATGTCAGAAAAAAAAAACCCTTGACTTCCTTCTGCAGCGGTTTGGAATGGAATTCCTGCAACTGTAGAGGTAGGAATGCAACTCCTGTAGATGTAGCGGTGTCTGATAAAAGGCTATTTTGACTGGGTGCCATTAGGAGTTTAGTCCTGGCAGCAAAAAACTCACTGTGGGCTCCTTATGGCTGCCAGAGATGATGAGTTTGTGTTTGCATGGCTGACCTTGCTGAACTTGCTGCTGGGACTTAACTGCTCCAGGGACCTAAACTTGCTAGAACAAAGTGAGTGTGGGCTGCAGTCTCCTATCACCGGGTATGAAGATGTATTGTGTTTCTTAATTTATTTCTCCTTGATCCATATCTCTTGTCATGAAATTCAAATTAATTCTTACCACTTAGGAGTCAGCAAATTGCCTGTTTATTGTCTGTGGGACTGATCAGAATGGAAATTATGTGGAACAATATTACTGAAGTTTGAATAAACAAGCTCACTTCTGGTGGTGTCACAGTTCTAACAGAAAACAAAGGTTTAGAATGTACTGCTCTTTGAAATCCTGATAAAACACGTTACAAAAAATAAGAAGCTTGAATATTAGAGTCTGGTTATGTGAAAGAACTAAGCTCTGCAGGGCTTTGGCATTTAAGTATCTCTGCGGAGCTGGCCTAGAATCCTGCACTTTGGGCACCAAAATGATGTATTCATGACTTCTGTGTGTAGACTCAAAATGAAATTCAAGGATAAAAGAAAGAAAAAGGGGGAGAAGAATGAATAAGGATGGGAACGGCCAGTTCTCTTGCCCAAAATATACTATATGTGTATGATGAAATGTTGAGAAAAAAAAAAAGAAGAAAAATACAGTAATGGTGGCAAATGGACTAGGAGAATAGGCTGGGAATCTGTGCAGAAAAAAATTTGACAGGTGCCACTACTGATGCAACTTAATTTCTCTTTCCTGCTGAGAGGGTATGAGTGTTGATGATAAACTAACCTGGATAACTTTGTGATTAAATCAAAATTCATGGCTCCTGGAGAAGCTTACTTGCAGAGGTCTATTGCTCCACCAGATACATCTGCAGGTCCTCAGAACTGCAACTAATGTTGGTTTTTCTGGTGTGCTTAGGTCTGCTTTTGAAAGAGATACTTCACAGGATGGTCCTAATGTTACTTCACTGGGGAAAAGAAGTATTCCAGCTTAAGTTCTTAACACAGTTGAAGCTGTGAGGAGAGAGATGAGACCAGGGAAGGTTATCTCCTAGCCTTCCAGAGCAGACTATTCTCCATAATACATTTTTGTATTTGTCCAGTTTGACTTTAAATTATTCAAACTACAGGCATCCCTGAAGTAGTCTGTTTTGTAACTAGAATCTCAATGAGCCCCTCAGTTCACAGAACAAACCCTGCCGCATGGCTCTGAGAGCTGTGTGTGCTGATTTAGGTTGGACCGTGGAATATAAGTTGTTTGTGGCCAGCCACAGGCTTTGAACATGACCCTGTGATCTAATCTGTGGATCTCAGTTTAAAACAAACCATCTGACTGTGTGCATATTAATGTCTCTCTGTAGGCATTTTGAAGTACAGTTCTGAGGGCCACAGGGAGGATTGGTTTCATTGGAGCCTGGGTTATAGCTGCTGTATTTAGACACCATTAATGGGCTTAGGCATGATCTGTGATTTGGCATTACTCTGCTGCTCCTCTCAACTGTTGGTTTCCAGATCAATGGAACCAGCGAACTCCTTCCTTTTAAGGAACTAAGTCAATGGAAATCCCCAAAACGGAACTGGACTCAACATTGATCAATTGTGGTAGTAGGTCAGCACAGCTTGGTTTGCAGCTTCAACTGTGCGTGTCTGTTTTGCCATCTGGATCAGTCCTGCACAGCTTGCTTTCCCTCCTGGGAATAAACATCAAATATGGCTGATCTCTGCCAAATTTTACTGTTTTTCTTCTGTGTTGCTGCTGGGAAGGTGCACAGGATACAGAGACACTAGGAAGATTCACACTGATTCCGCAAGACCAGCCAGTGTTTCATGTGGCAGGACATGCATGTGACCTTCTGTTTTACATATTACAAACTCATCGGCTGAGGGGAGCATCCAGAGCGATGCATAGCCTAACGCCTCTGTTGCTGCTGCCTCAGATTCTTTCTGGCACAAGCAACCAGGAGAAAACATCTTTGTGAGTTCACAGAATCATAGAATGGCTTGAGTTGGAATGGACCTTAAAGATCATCTAGTTCTAGTTCCAGCTCCCCTTGCCATGGGTAGGGCCACCTCCCACTAGACCAGGTTGCTCAAAGCCGCATTCAGCCTGGCCTTAAACACTTCCAGGAATAAGGCATCCACAACTTCTCTGGGCAACCTGTTCCAGTGTCTCACCACCCTTAAAGTAAAAAAACTTCTTCCAAATATCTAATCTAAATCTACACTGCTCTGGTTTAAATCCATTGCTCCTTGTCCTACCACCACATGCCCTTATAAAAAGTACCTCTCCAGCTTTCCTGTAGGCCCCTTCAGGTACTAGAAGGCTGTTGTAAAGTTTGAGTTGAGCAGTGCACTATCATGGAGAAAGGGAGCAGGTAAGTACTGAAACAGAAGATGTGCAGCATCAGTACTGCTGATTCCCAGCATCTGTAAACTTAAGCCTCGACAATAAAAGGTTTACTGAAGATAATCAGGAGATCAAACAATTCTGTCTCCTTAAAGCCTTTTATGATTTGCTTCTATGATTTCATCCATTGAGGTTCTAAAAGAAAGCTGAACTCATGAAGTAAATTCCAGTACCAAAACATAGCAGAGTGCATACATGATCACAGTAAATATCAGCATAGTTTCTTCTTTCATCTCTTTGACAATTGCCAGTAGTGGTCACCTAGAGAAAGAATATTTGACTAGTGTAAGCAGACTGAGTGGCTTCACCCTGGTGTTTTGCCAGCATCCTCCTTCACTGCTTGCCCTACACCTGCAGTGAAGCCATCCGTTCTGTATTTCCACATATGACCTGGTTAGCCCCTATCCCCTTTCTTTCTGAGAGGGTAATCTGTTTTGGTTGGCTTTTTTTTTTTTTGAGACACTGTGCAATTGTTTCCCTCATGTTCTACCTTAATATATCAAGGAATAGGGCTCCTCTCTGCAGTCTAAATTACTGCCTAGCAAAATGAGAGAAACTGGGACTGACAGAGACTGACCTTGTGTCCAGTCAGAGCAATCCATGGACACAACGCAATAAATTTGCCAAACTATTCTAAGAGAGAAGTGTATTATTATTTACCAACAAGGTGAAGATCTTGGCTGGTTTCCCCAAGTGAGGATGAGCAGCAACAGTCTGGCTGTTCTGGAAGCCTCTGGATTGCATTAGCAGCATTTTTGAAATACATGGTTTGGGGAGTAGAGATGGAGAGAGCAGATGAGATGACTGTGAAGTTAAGGTGCCATTTCCTGAGAAGGTGCATGTGAATCCAGCTTTGCTGCTTCTCTTGCTCTCATGCTGTGAGTTTGTGCTGGAGTGGAGAGAGAAAGCACCAGGTTCTCCTAAGCAGTATGATGCAGGCTCAACTCTGATTTGTAGCTCCCAGGTGAGAATTGTTTCAAACTGCTATAGTGATTCTTCAAATTTCCAGAGTAAGAGGAGAAGATAAAAGAAAGGAAGAAAAAATGAGAAAGAGAGATCAAGGGACTGTGCACTGAAAAAGGATAAATTAATAGATGTGTGTCATTGCTTTTCATCCAAGTGCCTTTGCCACCAGGCTGGCATGTTTGTGTATTGGAATGCATTTTTCAAGCTATATGGTAACTTGAAGCCATGTCTGGTATCACAGACTTGACTGAAAGTAAAAAGCTGTTTGCCTTCTGCCCTGAAATTCACTCCTTACCTTGGCTGTAGGCCACTAAACCACAATTAAAATAGCATGAACGGGACATGTTGCTGAAATGAAGATCACACTGTTCCCTCAAACCCTCCAGTTGTGCCCTCCAGAGACCCTGTGACAGAAAGTAAGCCCTGCGTATGGCTTGTATCCCTTGGGCACTGATGTACAGGTAAAAGGCATTACGAGCACAGCCAGAAATTTATGGCAGGAGCAGATGAGACAAAATCAAGAATATAAAGCAAGAGACGGAATGGGAGACAAGACAATTACAAGTAAACTGCCACTTCTTTTTTTCTCCCTCCTTTTCCTGTACTTTAGTACTAAGAACAGGGCTCAGCATTGTCAGCAGTAAAGAAACGTTCTCTGTGTCTCCAAGCCATTCAGCATGTCTTCAGTAAGTCAGCAATTTGACAATTATTGCAGCAGCAGAAACCCCCTTTGCACTGGCGTTGCTGTCCACAGTAGTGGATTACGAGAGCTGATGAAGCCATGCTGCGTGTACTCTGACTGCAAATTCAGGGCCTACGATACTGTCTGCATTGGCTCTTTAGGATCTTTTATGGCATGATTTCAGTCCTAATTGTTAGGAGACTGGTGCCACATATAAAAGATTTTGGAAGACCATTGTTTTTTGAGTTGCCTCCTGATGTTTCATTATCCTCGAGGCATTTGACAGTGTCAGAGCCCATCTCCCTGGCTAGTAAGATGGTTTATCCTCCTGCTATGGAATCTTTCTGTAGAAAGCTTCACTGAAATCAATTGTCCAAGCTGGTAGTAATGGCTACTTAGATGGCAGGGTACTCTTGATTCTTCCATGGCTTCAAGTGCTGGTTGTGCCCCACATTTGCTAGTTCTTCTGCAGCTGTTAACTGATGACATCTCTTCAGCTCCACAGCAGATCTGAGCCTCTTCACTGACACACTGACTAAATTTGACTCTGTGCCCACATCTACCTTAAGCATGCATCAGCCATACTGATGGCCCTCGAGACCCACCGGACCCTTGTGTGCTCTCTGTGCAGCTACTGGAGGCCAGCTTGCACATGCTGCCTCACAGGCTTCAGGTGCAGGAGGTCCAGTCGTTCTTCATCGGGCTCTTGGCTCAGCAGAAGACCCACATTCTCACAATATACTGGTTTAAGCATGTGCTTAAAACCAAGCACATGTAAGAGCTTTGCTGAGTCGGGGTAAGTGAGAGCAAACTGCTGTGCTGTGGATAGCAGTGAAAGCCAGAAAAGAGTTTTAAGGAGACCATCAGCTTGAAGATCACCCTCTGTCTTAAAATGGTATCTGTTCTAATTAGCAGTAGCCCCATGACCGAGAGAAAGTAGGAGGGTGTAAAATGTCTGTCCTCTTGGGTTGATAATTTTCTCTTGATTGTGTTTTGAGCTCTGTTGCTTTTACTGCTGTATTTGGTTTTTTTGTGCCTGCTTTGCTTTCGCCTGGTACACCAGCAAGATGGCTTTGCTCTTGCATGTTGCACATGCCTTGTCTGAGGCTGTGCAGAAGAACACATCCCTGGAGCATCAGCAGGAGGACTCACATGGCTTTTGTGGAGTTGGGTCTCTGCAGGTGTCTCACTTTCCCAGTGAATCGTCTGAGGGCAGAGGAACAGCCTTACTGACTTGCGTGATAGGCCTGAGGTGTGAGCAGGCAGCTTTCATTGCTGAGCAATCACTCCTTTCTCTCCCTAGTCCATCCACTGGCTCAAGGTTAAGAGTCTTTTTCATTTTTGTGTCTCTAATGGCAACAACCCATGGAATGAAAATGAATAGAGTTAACTGTCAGCTCTGGCACTGGGCTGGGAGCAGAGGGTGAGTTCTGGGGCAGGGTAAAACTTCTTTTTCATCCCTGTGCTGGGGCTATTTCTGTCTTCCCCACTGTGTGTCATCATGTGGCTCCACAGATGTTTGTGTCACTGGCAGAGGATGGAGAAGGTAGGATGTCTTTCATCTGTGGGGTCAGCTTAATACCATCTCAAGGCATCTTCGTAGCTACAGTGTTAGCACCACGGAACAAATAGGTCCTGCTGTAATAAGAACAATAGAAATGCAGTTAACCAGTTTTCCCAGCTGTTACCAGTCTTTCATCTCTTGTCCAGTTCCAGCTAAGTGCTCTGTGGTCAACTGGAGCCTGTATTCAAGACTCCTCTGGAGCTTGGCACCTGACTTTTCCTCCACAGTGTAGCTCCCAGCTTGGTGCCAGCAGGTTGTGGCATGGAGCCATTGGGAATGGAAGAAGTTGTGACTTATGGGCCTCTCCCCCAAGTTTCTATCTGCCTGCCCAGATGTGTCTCAGCACGACAAACTTTGTGCCAGGCCTTGCTGCTGCCTATCAATCTGCAGGGGAAAAAACCCCCAAAGACTGAAAATTCTGTAACGGCTCAGTTTTGAAAGAGAAACACAGCACATGCACCTGGCAGCTCTCAGTAGTGTTGCCAGTGCATCAGTAGACTCAGGCCACCTCTCTAAAAATCCAGTGACCTGCTGATCTCTGCCCCTTAAGTGCTATCTTGGTTTTGGTGACTGCTTGGAGTTTGGTTTACAGCAATCAGAAAGGTATATATGCTACAGTCACATGATTTTTCACACAGTGGGAGGGAGGCATATACTGTTTATATGGTTCCATTAGAAACATATTTTTTGTGCTAATCTGTTGCCCATTTGGAAGAATAATTTAGCAAATAGCTTTAAATATAGCTGTTGAATATGAAGCCTAAGAAAAGCTTTAGCCAATAATCATATATGTATAGGGATTTCACACTCTTCCCATTGTCTGTGGAAGGCTTTGATTTCCAGTTGTACACGTGAAAAGTTTAGGACCTCCATTATGCCAATCATTTATTTCCCTCATAATGTTTTTTGCTAGTATAGCCTGGTGGTGTGGTGACATGAGGATGAGGCTGGACAATAATTCTGTAGTATTCTATCAATATAGAAAGAGTAGTTGTTTTCACAGAAGAGGGGCAAATAAGACATGAATTGTTTATGTCCATAATGCACCGGTGTCCCCAGGGTAGGTAACACAAACATTTCTCTGAAGAAGTAAAAAAAAAAAAAAATAGTTTTTTTTATGAAGACCTTAAGAAGAAATAAGTAAAATTCAAAGCATGCCATTGAATAGATTTTTGTTTACATTTTTATTGCAATCTATGTACAAATAGGCAAAAACCCCAAAATGCATATGCGTATAGCACTAATGGCATTTAGTCAGCAGAGGGCAGGGTTTGCTGAATAGAAATTCCTTCTGCTAGGAGAAATAAAGCTCAGGAAAGAGCCGCAGAGCCCCCGAAGGAGGAATTTTGAAGATGTTAGTGCATCAATACTTACACTACCACCACTCCACCTGCTCCCCCCTTAATTCAGCTGTTCTCAGTTTCAGCTTTGGCTTTCATACATTCAAAAAAACCAAAACTCTTTTTTTCTGGGTTTCCATCTACAACATATCACTAACTCTTTAGTTCAGTTAAGCTATTTAGGATACATTTATGAGTTTTGTAGGTTCAGGGGCTATGTTTTAATTTTCATATATATAGTTCTGAAAATCATTGCTGACCATATTCTTTCTTTTGGGGAATGTTAAAAGAGTGGCAGAGCTCAACAAAGTAGAAGTTCAATACAGAAAAAGTCACGGAGAATTTTTTTCTGAGCTGAGGTCAGGAGAAAGCCAAAACCTCTTGCAGGAAGGAGCATCAATTACAGTGATCAAGAATAAATTCTGAACTTTCTTATCCTAGCATGGTAATAAGTACCAGACAAAATGATTGGGGAGAATATTAAGTGTGTTGTCGGTCTTTCACCTGAATCAGTGACAAAGACATTTGAGGCTTTAAACCTTTCAGACTGTGTGTAGCAAATAATTGAGCTATTTATGTTGTTTGATATTGATGTGTAGTACTTATGAGCAGTGTGCTAGTAGGAAGGTTTGTTGAACCACATAAAAACTCAAATGTCTTTCCTTCTTTTTAAAAATTAGAATAAATGGCACAGTGCAAAGACTCATAGGCAGTGACTAAGAAAATTTGATTCCTTTTAAAAATCCCAGAAGGAAAAGCTGATTATATATAGGAAGACTTAGATCTGGACCTGCTAGCTGTAAAAATTTCCCTTTAGCTGCTCTCATCTGTGGCTGAATTTTGATCATCTTTACATGTGATTACACATACAAAATGTGTGCAAGGTTATTTGGAGAAAAATGTCACTGGGAAGAAAGGGAATCGCAGTGATGACCGTGAAAGTGTTGTTTGTAATCTCTGAAATACTTGAGACAGTTCATTTTTGTGTTAGCCTAATTCTGCTTTCATTAAACTCTGGCGTTCCTGTTGCTGTTCAAATGAGTTTTGTCATTTGTTGAAGCAGTTAAATTCCGCAGTCATCTAAGGAAGTGTTACTGATGCTTCAGGCATGCCTAATACTGAAGGGATGACAGAATTAGCTCCTGTAGCACTTTTCGTTTTCTTTCTTGTTCTGATGAGCGCCACTCCACTGGGATGCCACTGCTCTGCTTCAAAAAAATAGTAGGAAATGTGGGAACAGTCAGGATCCTTGAAGGGGAATGAATATATAGTCACATCCTCAGGGGGGAATGAGTATGTTGTATGGGAGAGGCTAGTCCTCTTGAGGAGCCCCTTTTAGGCACCATCTGATGTTCTGAAACTGGGACCTCCAACCAACAGTATTCTCTCCAACCAACAACATTCTCTCACTTAATCTAATAATATAGAAGATTTATGTAGGAAAGAGTTAATTGGTTCATCATTCATAGCTACTTCATTTGACTTTTTAAAATAAATTAAAAAAAAAAATCTTTAAGCAGAGAAGTGGCAAGATGTGTCATATGGTGACAGTCTGCAGTTTGGGAAAGTCCCATGACTGCCACCCACCAACCGCACTGATGCAGTTTGTTACCTTAATGCTTGAAATGATCACTGGTGAATTTAGTCTGTCAAATAGGGAGGTCTCCAAATACCATTTTATAGGTGGTGAATTGAGGGAAGAGAGACCAAGAGGAACAAATGCCTGTGCTGGCAGGAGAACCCTGTGGCATTGGAAAGAATTAACCCCAGATTCCCCACTAGTACTTCTGATCATGGTCCATCTTCACTGCCTGTAGCTTTTACCATTTATTACAGATAAAGAATTTTTTTTTTTTTTTTCCCATATCTGTCTGCCTAAGTAGTGAGACTCCTGCAGAGGTCTGCTCTTGGCTTTGCTGTTTATACTTAGAATCTTTCAGAGAAATACAAGCAGGTAAAAGCTGAGCTAAAGAAGTATTTTTTTTAGAACCAAACTTTGCTGGAAAGTTGATTTCAGAAGTAAGTTGTGGATTTGTTAGACATGTTCAGATTAATGTGCACTGCAGTGCAGTGAATATTAAAGGAACTGTCAAGGAGGAAAGTCTATGTACAGGATAAATTAGGACTCTCTAGGGATTAAAAAGATGTAGTTTTTTTTTTTTTTAAGTAGCTACCCTACTATTGAAAAATAATGAGTAGTTTCCATAGCAACTTTACTTTCACATGGCGTGCACATACCAAAGCAACATAAAAAAGGACAGTATCAAAGAAGGAATAAAACTGAGCTGTGCTATTTGGATTTTTAAAAATACTCCTCCATCCTCAGCTATCTGTTTACAATGCAAAGATTGGTAAATCACAGAGACTGTTTTTTCAGAGAAAGTAATTATTACAACTTTCATCCAAACACTTGGAAAAAGGAAGCAAAGTAAGAAATAATACTGAAAGGAAAAGTAGAAAAGATTATGGTTCTTTCCTGTCTGTACTGTAGCATGAACAAAGCCAAGACTATTTCAAGTTACCATCATCTTCTAATGTCCCTGTAGCCCTTGTTGAGTTCAGTATGATCAGGAAGCTACTGCTTTGATTTCCTGAATGCATGTCAAGGTATTTGACAATGTGTGGTACACACACATTGCTCATCATTTGACCTGTGCAGATTATTTGTGAGAAAAGCCAAGCGAAAGTCAAACTTTCCTGTCTATAAATTCTCAAAATTGTTAAATTCCTCTGGAGGTTGACTAAGAGTTGTGATTTTTTCAAGACAGACTGGATTCCCTTATAGTTCCACAAAAAAATAAAATGGAAATGATGTCATCTCAAAAGAGAAAATTCGGCCAACAGCTGACAACTGTGCCAGAGGTTTGATGTAATTTTTGCATGTCAGTTTGAATACAGAAATCCCAACAACTGCTAAAGACCATGAACTTCAGGGAACTGAAGCTCAGGAAAGTTTCAGACTCCCTAGCTTTGACAAGAGGATCTCTTGCTGTGTGTTCTGCTCAGAAATAGTCCGCTAAGTAACCTGACCCCACAGTCTAGGAAGAAACATACTGTTGTGGTTTTTTTTTTTTCTTAACCTATCTGCTTTAGAGAAAAAGTAAAAGACTTTAAAATGCAAAGAAAGAAGGGATTATGAATATAAAAATACTAAATTAGGATGGGAGCAATGAAAAAAATATTAGTAGAAATCATTGAGATAAATTAGAAGATTGAATGTCTAGATCTTTGGTAAGGAAAGACAAAGATGATGACATCCTAAAGATCAGGGCTTGTCAGACATAACCTTTTTTTCCCCCAAGAACAGTCTTAATTGGGTAATGAATGTAACATCTGAGAGTTCCCTGGCTCTGTACCACAGCCCCACACAGCACTCAATAAACTGCAAATTCACTAGTTCAACATGTGCAGCTTGGTTAGCCTATCATCTGGTCAATGGCTGCATCATAATATAATTATACATGGAGAATCATCACAGAGCAAATGTGGTTCTCAGTGGTTCTTGATCCACCATCTCTAAGTTTGTGTAAATCACCATCAGAATTCATGAAGCAATGGCAGGCAAAGTTTTCTGATTATGTAATACTGATCTTTGTGTCAGTACTGAAGATAATGGGACAGGATCCAGGACAGCTGGGATCTGTTGGTAAGCTGAAAGAACACAAACCCCAGCTATTTAGAGGAAGTCACATATGGTAACAAAAAATAAGGGTCATATTTGAAGTGTGAGGGGAGTAATGCCTGTGGGGAAAAAAAAAAAGGCTTAGTGTCATAGAGGAATATCAAGTGAAGAACAAGCTCCCTGTGCATTGGTGTATCCAAAAATGTTCACATGTATTTGACCCTTCAGTAAGAAGAAGGAAATTACAGTAGATCTTTGACTGACCCTGACAAGATCCTTAATTAAAAATTACATGAGTGACTTGTGTCCATGTTTCAAAAAAAATGTTGAACACGTTGAAGAGGATCCAGAGAAGCTCTGATGTTGAATAAGAGAAGGAAAAATATGCTTTACTGAGTTGAGTGAGTTTGAAGTATTTAGTTTGTTGAAGTGAAAGTTCAGGGCTCTATCTCATCTCTGATCAGCTTGGAAAAGAGCATAGTAAAGGAAACTGAAGGTAGGGAAATGTTTCAAAATAAGGCACGTAGGTGTAGCCTGCCATTTGAAAAACTCGACGAGAGTTATTTATAATGAACTTCATCTTGGGAAATTTTTAAGTTGAATTCAAATTCAGAGAAGATCAGCAACCACCACAATTTCCGAATAAATGACTATAAATGTCCTTCATAGATGATGAATGTATTAATCTCTCTGATTTGTGAAAGCTTTGCAATGTGAACCCATTATTGCAGTGCAAGAATTGCTTTAGGACAGCTGCTTCGGGATTGTTGATATACATCTGTCTTACTCAAGCAGCACCTCCTTAAGGTAGCTTGTCCCCCTTTTACTCAAGGTATCATTCAATCATTCCAGGCTTGATTAACTCAGTTTACCTTACATTTACCTCTGAGTGCCAGGTCATAAAAATGGGTATGTGTGAAGTTATTGCAGAGAAACTGATATCTAGTAATTTCCTGTGTTCAAACCCTTTAGAAATAGCAGCAGGTAATGTGCTATAAACTGTGCTCTTCTTTTCTGCACCCACCTTTCAAAAATAGAAAGGAACTATTTATTAATTTCAAACAGGTGAAAAAAACCCACCCAAAAAACATAAAGATAATGAGATTTTGCTTTTGAAGCAAAATTTCTTAGAGAGTGCAGTGTGGTAAAGTCTGCCCTTTAAAATGTAGACAGTAGCTTAGATTCTGAAGCATCAAGTGTGGAACCAGAAGGCTTGTATCCTTGAAATTAAGAATTTACTAATGTAAATACTGATTTTAACTCCACAAAGATGAACAAATAGGTAAGACCAACGGTCACCTTAACCTTTCGTTAATAGTATCCAACACTTCTAGTTGTGCTACTTAGAGCTATATCAGCTTTTTTGATAAAATACTTCTTATTGCCAAATGCTAATTATTCGTGGGAATACGCATTTCTGTAGCCCCAGGCTGTTGCACAAAACAACAGCTTTTTATATTACTAAACAAAATAATATGTTGTTTCTCCTGTGGCATTTTAGTGCGTACCATATTTAATGAAATGTAGATTTTTAAGGTCATTTCATTAGTAATGAACCAAATAGGGTTCTTTGTGTGTGTGTGTGTGTGTGTGTCTGTACTGCAGTAGTTTGAAAAACAAGTTTCTGGTAATTTTATTTTTCTCAGAGTTCGTTGTATTTTCTTGAACCTTGAAAATCTATTTTCTCTACTTAGGTCACAAAAAAAAAAATCTTATATGATTGCTAGGAAGGAAGCTGTGATGTGAAAAGCTGAAAAAGATTCCAACTCATTTTGTTTCTGTGAAGATCTAAAGTGCATTTCCCCTTCATCGGTTATATGGCTCTCCATCCCACATCACTTACTTTTCAATTAATAATTTTTTTTCCAATTCTGTGCTCTTTGGGGAGCATATTTTTATTACTTTAGGAATCCTCTGCTGCTTTTTACAACTGTTCGGATTATTTTAAATACTTTCCGTGTGAATTATGAAAACCTCTAGCTACTACAGCAAGACCTGGTGTTCACCAGAGAGTTGTTTTAACCTGTGCCTGCAGGCCTGATCCTGGTCTGTATGAATCGGTAGGAAATTTTGCCAATAATCAAAAACAGTGTGTCCAGCAGGAGTATGGAAGTGATCATGCCCCTGTACTTGACACTGAGGCTGCAGCTTGAGTACTGTGTTCAGTTTTGGGTGCCACAGGATAAGAAGGACATTGAGGTGCAGGAATGGGTCCAGATAAGGGCAAAAAAGCTGGTGAGGGGTCTGCAGAACATGTCTTGTGAGGAGCAGCTGAGGGAACTGGGATTGTTTAGTCTGGAGAAGAGGGGGCTGAGGGGACACCTTATTGCTCTCTACAATTGCCTGGAGGGAGGTTTTAGTAAGGTGGATGTTGGTCTCTTCTCCCAAGTAATTAGTGATAGAACAAGAAGTAATGGGTTTAAGTTGTGCCATGAGAAGTTTAGACTGGATATTAAGAAAAAATTCTATACTGAAAGAGTGGTGAGACACTGTAAGAGACTGCCCGGGGAGGTGGTGGAGTCAACATCCTTGGAGGTTTTCAAAAAACAGGTAGACGTGGCATTTCAGGACATGGTTTAGTGGTCATGATAATATTAGACAATTGGACTTGATCTTGGAGGTCTTTTCCAACCTTAATGATTCTGTGATAATGCCATGGAGATGTATCCCAGCCACATGGGTACAGCCTGCTGTGTTTTTGCAGATGAAAAAAAAGACAGTGCCTAAGCTGTTGTCTTGGTAGGAATTTCCTCCCTTTGGAGCCGCTCAAAGCCATTGACCTGTGCAGGGCAAGAACTGGTGTCACAGGATCAGCCTTTGCAAAGCCTGTATCCATTCCGTCTACACTTGTGGAATGCCTCTGTCTTGTTTTTCCTGCCAGCCGTTGCTCCAAAGGAATATCTGCACTCTGAATAACTCTTCTCAACTCCACTGTAGCACTGAAATGGTTAAGCAACTGCCCTTTTTTAGGTACCACTACTGATAAAAAAGCACCTTCTGGTCTTGTTTTAGTTTCATGCCAAGGCACGTTGCTGGTGATGTGTCTTCTTCAAAGGATGGTTGCCATCCTTGCGTACATCTCTGCAAAGAGCAAAAAGCCTTTGAAAGTACCTTCTGTCTCATCAGAGTAATGAGTGCTTAAAAAAAAAAAAAGAAAACCCACAAAAAAACAACCCGAGAGTCAGCTCAGTGGTTCAGAATTTTGCTGGATTCTGTGTAATTAATTAAGATTTTTTTTTAAACGTTAGTTGCTCTGCCAGTCTGTGTATCTAGGTTGTGCCAGTTTCCAGGATTCCCCTCCACCCCCATCCCCGCCCCTCGCCCCGGTTCCTCGCACAGACGTGAGCAGCTGCAGCAATGGAAGACTTCTTTGTAGAGGAGGCAGCTCCAGTGGAACAGGTAGGCGGGCTGGGGTGGGCACTCAGCACCCTGAGTATGCCACGACAGACAGCAGTATTTAAAGCCATCATACCTAGGCTCCAACCAGCTTAAAAGCTCTTGCTACCTGTGGAGATGGAGGGATGATAGGATCTCTTGGAGACACATCAGGTGTGGCTGAGAGCATCCTCTAATGCTGGATGAAGATGCCTTAGTGTCTGCCAGGAGAAGGTTAAAAGCTTCCTCAGGTGACCAGAAACCTCTGTGTTTTGCCATGGGCGAGTGTTGCTGTAAGCAGAGCTCTTTCTTTCAGGGAGGAGGGAATTTAGCAGACATGATGCCGAGCAGAGAAGCTCTGGAGTCTTGTGGGAGCAGGGAAGGAGAGGACATGGCTGGAGGTTTCCCACACAGAGGCCTTGGTACGATGGGTGTTTCGCTGATCCCTGCTCAGATGGGTCTGTTGGCACCGTTACTGCTTCTCTGACTTTTCCATTTCATGTTGTGTTGGAGTCAGATGAGTGAGGACATCATTGCAGTACAGGTGACATCAGGACCATATTTGCCCTTCTGTCTTATACTGACATGCAGCATTTGCTTCTTATGTGATTCCTTTTATTATATTTTTTTTCTTTTATTTTCTTTTTTTGTTGCTGTTTGGTATGTTGGTTACTCTTCAGCTATTTACACCTCTCCTAACCTTCTTGCTGATCTATAGCGATTGTTGCATGGAGAAGAAATGTGAAGCTAGTTAATGCCGTGGAGTTTGACCAAAAGCATGCAGTGCAGCAGGTGACTTGTTAGTGTTGCAGGTCCTTCTGGGTCAAACCTGATTTGAGGAGCATTTTCTTTGTTAGGAGAAATGGCAGCTGCCGAAGTTACCTGTTATACTTCTCTCTTTTCACCACACTGAGGCTGTAGTGTTTGAAGAGTTGTATGTTAGCGTTGATCGGGGTTGCCTAAGATGTAACTACACAAACTGAGATTTTCAAGGTAGAAAATAATGCTAAATAAGTGCTAATAATTCGAATGGGCTTTTTAACTGACGGGCTGAGTTTTGCTGCTGTTTGAATAACTGCTGAAAACATCTGCTGCATTAGTGGTATCAGCACCTGCTGCACTTTTCCAGTGATCCTAATCCAGAGATGGCAGGGACCACGCAGTATCCTGTGCTGACAGATAAACCTGTGAGTGCAGGAGAAATCTGTACAGTGAATGGGAGTCGCTGGATCCGACATTGCTGGTGCGTGCCGTGGTGGTGGAGGCCCTGGTTGCCAAAGCAGGATGATGTTGTTCAAGCGATTTCTAAGCTGCTCCTGCGCAGACTTGGGATGCACCAATTTAGGGACTCACTATCTTGAACTCTACTGCATGGATGGGCAGTTACTCATCTACTGGGCTTTCCATCCTTCACTGTGATAATAGCATTCCTTACCTTCTGGGGATGTGATGAGGATAAAACACTTTATGAGCCTCCCAGATACTGTGGGACTGCAGCTACATAAGAGGGGCTTAAATGGGAGATTATGTTTTCTTCATGCCTGAAATGGTGTTTTGAAACCAATGAGATCTGGGTCTCCGATTAGAGAGGTTGAAGGAAGAATTCGAGCCTACTCAGTAGCTTCAGAAGAAATGTTCAGGACATTCATCTGATGATATTATTTTGAAGTGGAAGATTAATGTTTTGCAAAGTCACATCATGTTTTCTGATTCTTCACTGAAGTGAAAGCCCATTGTTTCTGAACTAATTTGGCAAGTAAGTGTACATTGAGCTTGGCAACTTTTCTTTATGGATAGCTGACAGTATCTGTGAGAAGAGTGAGGAGTTATATTCCTGTGTTAAATAATGAAGTAGGCACATCAGTAATAGGCTACAACTCTTTAAGCAGATTTATATGAGTGATTTGGTTATAAGCTCATAATTCAGTGTATATGGGCAATTCTCTTGTGCTGGATAGCTCGTTTTCATCTGCATTGATGCAGATGTTTGGCTGCCAAGCAGAGCAAGACTCCAGTTTAATGTTAGTGTCAATCTGGAATTTATGACTTTGAAAGTGCCCTGTTTAATTGCCTGTTTCCCCTGGGAGTGGTGTGTCAGCATGTAACGAGCACTGTAGGACCCCTACAGAGGCTCGTGTTCAGCCATTTCTTTTGCAGGTACTCCTGGATTAAGGTACTGGGGAAGAGTGCCTTTGAATTGGTCACATTCTGAACTGGGGACATTTTTTTTGTTTTTGTTTTAATAGAAAGGCTTTACTTACAAAGATTATCTTGCTGTAGATTGCCACATACTTGCACTCTTCTTACAAAGGCTGATATTTTAATATGAGGACGAGAGAATGTGCACTATAGCAGTGTATTTGTTCTGTAAGCATTTTGGATAATGGAATAAGGAGTACAAACAATTAAAGTTTGCAAAATTGGTAATTGCAAGCACTCTTGAAGACTCCAAGCATAGAATTTCAGATGGTCATGATATATTTAGGTGATGGTGTGAAATCAATAAAATAAAAGTCAATAAGATCAAATGCTAAGTATTGTAGTTAGGAAGGAAAGTCCTATGGCACTAGGACAAAATGAGGAATAATTGGCTAAGCAGCTCTCTGCAGAAAAGGGGTTTTGTGGCTTATGTATATAGTGCATGACAAGTTAAATATAGCTTCAAAATGTGTTCAATTGCAGAAGTGTCTATTGATGGATATGTTGTATTTAAGTCATGGGAAGTAATTATTCAGCTCTATTTGGTACCAGAAGTCTGAAATTGAGAACTGGACCTAATGCTTGAAGGAAAATTAAGGAAACTGGAAGGAGTCCAGATGAACTCACAGGGGTTGAGAAACATGACAGAAGTTTGAAAAACTGTATCTGTTGAGCTGAAAAAGAGAAAATGGAAGGAAACAGTTTTATCAGTCTTAGCTATGCAAAGACTTTTTTTTTTGTAATAAGGATATCTTCTGGGAAATCTTAATTTGCAAGAATGAGATTTTGGTTAGATTTTAGGACAAACTTTATAATAATAGATGGCTTCAGAAAAGATCACGGAGTGCTTTTTTTTTGAAGAGAATGATTGAGAACAGAGAAGACAAATATCTATCAGTGGTAGCTGGGAAACTGGGCTGGAAATTTTCCTGGTCTTCCTTCAACAGTGTCTTTCTGTAGATTTTATTGGTAGGGAAAGTACATGCTATGTGCTATGACAAAAAAATGAATAAATTTTTGTTGTGTGCTTCATAATTTTGTAGTGGCAAAGAAGAGATGTGCAGAAACAAGACCTATGTACGTGCTACCGATAATGTTCTGTGGAGTCAGTCACAGAGTGTAGCATCCTTAGCTCTCGTGACTGTTTCTCAGAAACAGAAAAGTGCTGCTGTTGCTCTCCTTTAGGTTAAGTGCCCAGGAGGCAGTCTTACAACTCCTGCAGATGAAAGGCTTGCTAACAAAACATGAGTTTATAAATGTTGATTTTGGAAGAATGCTGGTTCTTAAAATGATACATAATGATACATTGCTTGACACCTTCCTCTATCATCAAATAACAACCCATCCCTACCACAGAATTACTTGCCGAGACATTTACTTGCAGAGATGATCGTTATTTTAGAGCTTTCCCAGCTTTTGACTAAAAGGAGTATATATTTCACTGTGTTTTATGTTGAGGTGAGGGACACAGGAATAAGAGGGTGAGTGAGAGGAAGCTTTAGGGGTAGCTGCTATGATTACTTTGATGGAAAAGGTCCCGTTTTACTGCTTGGCTAGCAGAGGAAGAGCTAAACAGAAAATGTTTTCTCCATGGGTTCCAGTAAACAAAATCAAAGATCAAGAGTTGTCATCTGCCCAGCCAATTTTAGGAGAAGATCTATAGCTCTTGTGTAGCAGGCAAAGGATTTTTCTGGTGAGTCAGTATCTAGCAAAATCCTTAAATGCGTAAATGAGGGTGCTGCTGCTAGCTTGATATTCTTAGATTTCTAAGTCTGGTGATATTTACTAAGGTTATAAAGCAAAACATGGATGACTCTTTAATGCTTTCTGCTGAGAAAGGAGGTTGTGAAAGCTTGAGCGTGATTTACAGAGCAAACTGACATTTTAAGAAGCACTCTGACATGCCTTGAATGCTTTGATCACTTTGATGGAGATCTTCTGGATTACCTGTTGCTGTGACTACCCAAAACTCTAGTATAAAGTATGAAAAGGGCTGAAGCCATTAGAATATACCTAAAAAACTTTTTTTTTTTTTTCCTGAAGAAAAAAGCCACATCAATATCAAGCTTATTTCCTGGATGATCAAGACAGTACATCAAACTGCTTGAGTTTCCACAATAAAGTCAGAGGAAATAGAGAATGCTGTACTATGCTATTGAGCTGGATCAATGAGCAATTAAAATAAATTTATCCAATTAACTTGGCCCTTTCATCTATTCTCAAGCTGTTTGCAGATCAGCCTTGTCTCTTGTGTATTTGGCTTTGCTGTTGGAATACAAAACACATTTCATCATCTAGATCCTCTGCAAATTACGATCACAGTGTTTTTCCTGTTCTGTGGCTGAATAACTAATAAATTTTTAAAAGTATACTGTAAAACTGACATGGTATTTTCTGGTTTGGTTGTTTAGGTAACTAAACATCTTGACATTAATAGTTTTTCAGGATTCAGGAACATACTCTTATTTTCAAGAACACTTTCATAGCCTCCAGCAATTTCATGACCCAGAGCTCTCCATGCATTTAGTAGTCCTAAATTATTTTTTCTTCCATGAATTTGTCCAATAACTTTTGAATCTGTGTAACCTTTTAGGCCATTTTATGTGATGTTGCATAGTTATTAAATTGGAAGATAGAATAGACAACTATTCCCTGCTCACCATCTCCATTCCACACCTCCGTATAGCGACCCCTATTCTCTTGTCCCTTTCTAGGCAGAAGAGTCTGAATTTAGATATCTATTCCTCATATGGAAGGCAGTCTCTGTCTTCAGTCATCCCTTTTGCCCTTGTCTGTATGTTGTCCATTTCCCCTACATCCTTTTAGGGGCTAGGAACAGCATGGGAACTGCACACAGACTTCAGGATGAGGATGTCCTGTAGATTTCTAGTTCTATGATTTATACAATGTTATGTTTTCTCTGTTTTTTTCCCTATTTGTTTCCTAATATTTCTCACCATTTGATATGCATCCTTAATACTTCTGATCACTAAGCTGACATTTTCATAGGTCTATTTATTATAACCAAAGCTCTCCTTCCTGAGTGCTAATTTCTCAAAACTCATCACTATCTATGTAAACTTTAGGATTGTTTCTTCTTTGTGCATCACTTTACATGTATTTATATTGGACTTTTGTCGGCTGTTTCTTTGTTCAGTCACCTATGAGGGTTTGGTCTCAAGATCCTTGACAGTCACTTGAGCAATCTCAGTGTAATTTCTTTCCTATCCCACTTACTGTCTGTGACAGGTTGGCTCGTCTGTCTGGCTCTTGTTATTAGAGCTGGTTATTGACTTTAATCCTAGTTCCACTGGTGCTGATGGATATATTCACAGGAATGTCACTGAGAGATGTGTGCCCTGCACATGCAACGTTAAATTACATTTCCATGTGGTCTCTTAACTTGTTAGTTTGATTTAGTAGTTGATAGTATTCATTTTCATCCTGGCAGCGTGATTAGAGATGCAGTCATTTTGTTCAGGAAAATAATAGTTTTGTTACAAGTTATATATTAAATCCTAAAATAAACGGGCATTTTGGGGTTAGTTTTATGATTCTTGCAGTTTTACCCTCAGACCGTGGGAGATAATACTATCTGAAAAATTTAGTCACTCTATTGAGATAATTTGTCAGTGGTTTGAAAATTGGACATGCTGGATTTATGGTTCTGGCAAATTAATGATCTCTTTTTTTTTCGGTGCTTTGTCAAAGCCTGGTATGCTCCCCATAAGCCAGTCTAAGCTTTGGTATCCATAAGAGAATGTGTTTTGGTGGTTAACAAGGTGTCGTTTTCATCATATCTTTATTACACTGAATCTTGTCAGGACCATTCTGACTGACCACATTTATTAGATTGTACCTCTTCATGCCATTGATGCCACTGTGATAGTTTCCTGTGTCTGGTTGTAATAAAATTAAAAAACCAAACCAAACCCTGAAAAGCAATGTATACATTTGCATAGATTGCTGGAAGAGGTGTCAGGTAAAATATTGCTGTGGTTGTCTGTCTTGAATTGCAGCCTTCCACCAGCTGATAAATTCCCTAGGTTAGGTATGGTTGAATGAATCTACCTTGGTAAGTCAAAATAAAGATGTGTGAGTGGTTGGCTGGAGAATTCACAAGGTGAAAAGAGTATGAAAGTTAATGGTTTCAGGAAATGCAGTGGGGGTGGTAGAGTGCATGTGCCTTCAAAGCTTGGAACCGTTCACACTTGTTTAGGTTACATCTGTGATGTGATGTAAACGCAGATTTATTTTGTAATAAGAGGAAACCAAGAAAACTCCCATTCTTTTAACAGTAACTCAGCATCCTCAGGGAATATCTGTGTTCCATTTTCTATGTATTCGATGTGAGTTGCATTAATACTATCACTCATTAAATATTGCTGTTAATAAATACTGTACCCCTGCAGAATGCCTTGTGATGATTTAAAAAGATTTTAGGGAAGGTTTTCTGGAAGCACAGCAGGCATTCAGGTGCCTAATGCTCTTTGAAAGTCAGCAGAAACAGTAGTAATTTTTGCCCCATATGATCCCAGACCAGAAAAGCTTATGGTGCAGTGCCTGTTTCTGGGTTTGCACCACTGTGCTTTGAGAGCAGTGCAGTATCACTCTACGTGGACATGTGAAACCAAAGTCCTTCTGGCTTCAAATGAAAGGTTCCTTTCCTCCTGTGAGCATTAGTGCCCCATATTTTGCTTTATCTGCCAGGACATTGATTTGTAAGCATGTGAGCCTGCTTCTTTCTAAATTATCAGGATTGTATTGTAGTAGGTAAGAAGCCATAATGAAATAAGGCTACAAAAAAGGAAGAGAGCATGTTAGTAATGCCCAGGGAATGTTTATTTTATTTTATTTTATTTTATTTTATTTCATTTCATTTCATTTCATTTCATTTTATTTTATTTTT
>JAAGNO010018888.1:113233-124111 GCA_033439905.1 Ceryle rudis | reverse complement strand
AGAGAGCGGGCTCTATTTCATTTCATTTCATTTCATTTTATTTTATTTTTGCTGTAGACAGGAATTGGAGCTGCTTAAAATTACTGTTAATTTTCTCCCCCAATAAAGTGGTTTATAATTTATGTTCTAAATACTTTCCAAAGAATCTTTTCTGACATAGTCTATCTATTAATAACAGTAAAAATGGTTAAAAAAAAAAAAATCTAGTTAATATCTGCATTTTTTTTATCATATCCTGATCAGGCTTTTTGCTGGGCAGATTTTCTTGCCATTTTTTGTGCATCTGATAAATGTGTTGCACATTTTTTTGTCCTTCTGCGTCTTCAGTCACTTTCAGACATCAGCTTTATTTAGCAACTAAACAATGTCATAACATCCACTTGTTAATCAGGGTATGAGAGACCTGGCAGACATTTGAGTCCTTATTAACAAAGATGAGAGAAACACAGTGTGTGAAAGGATGTTGTTTTCTCTGGCATCTTTTGAGCACATCCCTACTATAAGGGCTTTATAACAAAGGTCTTCTGGAAGAGTCCTCCAGGATAAGATGAAGATTAAAATGAGCAAGAGCTTTTTGTCAGTGTATCTATCTGACCTTTCCACTAGCAAAGGGTACACCAAGTCCTTACAGAAGGCACGTAGACCTGTTGGCTTATGTTTGTCAGCAGGAGGGGTGAGAAGGTCAGTATGGGGGGGAAAGGCATTAAACCCCTCACCTCACCTTGCTGTGCAAACAACCATTTCCAGTGTATACCTTTACCTTAGCAAGGGATTATGATAGGACCTCTGATGCACAAGGCACTGATGTGACTCTTTAATTTATTTAAAGCTTTCTTCTATGCATATGAATGCTGGTGAAAGTGTTGAAGGCTCAAAGCAGACCTGCATGGTGAGAGGTTGAAGGAGGATGTGTCTCAGAGAGGGCATGTATCATAGAATTGTAGAATGGTTTGGATTGGAAGAGACCTTAAAGATCATCTAGTTCCAACCCCCCTGCCGTGGGCAGAGACACTTCCCAGTAGACCAAAATGCTCACAGCCCTATCCAACCTGGCCTTGAACAGTTCCAGGGAGGGGACATCCACAACTTCTCTGGTCAACCTATTCCAGTGCCTCAGCACCCTCACAGTAAAGTATTTCTTACTTATATCTAATATAAAACTACCCTCTTTCAATTTGAAATTGTTACCCCTTGTCCTATCACTGTAGTCCCTGATGAAGAGTCCCTCCTCATCTTTCTAGTAGGCCCCCTTTATGTACTGGAAGGTCGCTATAGGGTCTCCCTGGAGCCTTCTCTTCTCCACGCTGAACAACCCCAACTCTCTCAGCTGTCCTCATAGCAGATGTGCTCCAGCCTCCTGATCATCCTCATGGCCCTTCTCTGAACCCACTTGAGCATGTCCATGTCTTTTTTTATCCTGGTTGATTACAGACGCTGTAATGAAATCCAGACACCTAATGTAAGTTCTCCCAAGTTATTTTGTGCTGTCCCTGCTGTGACAGCCTTTCCCTTTCAAATCTCTGTAATCGTAGGAACTGGTGCCTATTACTATTTCTCAAGCCAAAGGTTTCCTTTGAAGAGACTTTTTCTTAAAGAGTTGTGAAGACTAATGCAATCTTCAAATCTTTCTCCTGCAATCAGCTCCTTGCCAGTGACCTCCTGCCTGATCTTTTGAGGAAAGGCTTTGTGTCCTACATCAACCTTGCACAGACTCTGCAGCATGTGACCTGGTTGTGGCCCATCCCCATTGTGTGGAAGGATTCAGCTGGGTGTTGGGTTCCTGGAGCCATTAACACTGAACTCAGGAAAAGAGTAGGAATGGTTTGAGAGGCATTTCAGGAGAAGTGTGTACCTCATAGGCTGCTTATGGAGAAGAGATTATGTGATCAAGACTCGTGGGTATGAGGTAAACAGGAGTTTTAGATACGTAACAAATACTGTCCTGCTGTGTGTACTCATGGTATGTTACTCAGCTATTAGATGCTTATGTAGCATTTCAGATAATGACTGTTCCTTACTGAATTGCAGTGACCAAGCAAGACCTTGAGCTGGGGAGGTGTCAGTGTTACCATAGGATTCACACTTGTTGCCTAGAGAAGAGGTTCCCTGTTTGAGTAAGGGTTGTGCCTGTACCTATCAGGACAAACTTTGTCTGTAGTTTTAAAAGCACGGCTACATCTGTTTATTCATTCAGCTTTGCAAAACTGTCATGGAAGTTTATCAGCTCAGCCACAAAGACTAATCTTCCAGCTTTAGCAGGATGGAAATACTAATGACATTTTATTCATCCATCAAAAATAATTACTTGTCCCAGCTGAGTGGGCAAGTAGAATTTGCAAGACTCAATTAAATACCTACATTTAGGAGAGTTTATATGATGTTCTTGTAGTGAAGTGCTTTGATTCTTACCAGAGCTGTATAAATTAACCACTTCAGTGTTTTCCATGAAACCTCCTATGGGTCAGAACTCAGATTCATTGGCACCTTTTGTGTTCTTGAGTGGCTTACCCTGAGAAGCAGGTAATAGAAAATGTCTAAAGTAGCAAAGTAATTGCCACTGAAAATGCACTAATGGTAAATACATAATACTAAATGATACATAATAATAAATGAAATGACACTGTGTAAAAACGACCAGCATTTGCTCAAATCTTTTTATGAGATTTTAGTGCTCACTTAGCCTGTTAGGAGCCACACATCGAACTAAGACCCACTGAAGCAAAGCCTAGAAATGAGGACTGGTGTGGAGCCAATCCAGAGATGCTTGTGAAGAGATTAATTTCATGGAGAAGCTGGGCTTCTCACATCTTGCTTCTCTGCCTCCAGCATGCATGTCCTGGTCACCCCTGCTGTCCTCCAGAGGCCAGCGTCAGGGAAGATGGTGATGTTCTCTTTGCTTGCTGCCCTCCCTCGGGGAGGGTCGAAGATGAGGCACTGTGCTGTCCTGAGCACTGTAACGAGGAAATGCAGCTGGATTTTAGAGCATCTCTTAGTTTAACGGTCTGATCTTACCATCATCAGGGATGTGATAAGTCCTTGGATTACAAAAAGCCAGTATTTCTAATGGGTAAAGCACAAGTTTATCTATGTGCCATGAGCTTTCCTTATAGCTGCTGTTGAGTCAGGTAGTGATGTTCCTGAGAAATAAGACACCAGTGGTCATCACCTGCAGGGACAGTGCACCAGACATATTTGTGCCCGCCTTTTTGAGGGAGAAATATTCCTTGAGCTGTCTCCTAGATCTTCCCATATGCCTTAGAAGCTAAAAGATTTCTTCCAAGTAGCTGTTTCCACTGCTGCAAAGGCAAATGTTCTCGGGAAAGGTAGTTCTGGGTCTAATTTCTGACAAAGAGGAGATTAGTTCAGGATTTATGTAATGAAGTCCTAGATGTAGGATCGATTGAATAGCTCCATTTGTTCTGACGTAAATCACAAAGCACCTGCAGTCTGAGTGTCTGTCCCTTAAATGTCACAGAGACATGGGTCATTGTGGAAATATTACAGGTTTGAGTCACACACTTAAATAGAAACATGAAAATCAGAAATCAAAGAGAGCTGTCAACTCATCAAGCTTGCCACCTCACTTGTACTGAGTATGCCCTAGGACCCAGCTGGAACAGTGTCTGTTGGCTAAGTTGATACTCCACCATTAAATCAGCTCTGTACAAATCGTGAAAGATACCACCTAAATATAGATGTCAAAGGCTCTGATGACCTAAATGCATTCAAAAATACATTTTTTTTAAAAATAATCCTGGCTAGGGCTTTGGTTGTAATATTTCTCAATAGTGTAAGAAAATAAAATGACTATTAACAAAAAAGACCATGCCAGGGAGATTTCAGTGTGTGTTCTAACATGTTTTATGGCCTATACTGGGACAGTGTACAAAAAGAAAAAAGGGCAAATAATACAACATTTTCTTCTTAAAAACCAAAAAGCTTCCATCGATACTAAAGCCCATAGACTACCCACCAGTTAATGAAGCCTACAGCAACATAATGACCATTCAGCAGCATTAAGCACTCCAAATTAGGTAACAAATTTCCTCAGCCAGCCAGTGGCATTAAATAGCCATATATAAATAACCTCAACTAGTCAATAAATCAAAGCTACACAAAATCATTACTCCTTTGCATGTCTTTTATTCTCTGAGATTTCTGCTTCCTTTCCAACAAATATACACATTAAAGGCTTTTCCAGGGTCCTGTGTAAGGGCATTCAGCTGAGATGGACAAGGAGAGGGAACAAGTGCCAAGCCGCAAAGAAACAGTCTGCTCAGGACTCCATCCTTCAAGAAGGGGCTTACTGCTCAAATGCCTCCCCTTTGTGCAAATGAGTAGAGGTATTCCTGGAGGCTAGGCAACTACTAGTTAAAGCTGGTATGAGTAGATTAGTCCTTGTGCTCAATTTCAGTGTTTTTACAGACAGTTGGTCAATGCACTCCATTTCTCCATGTCTTGATTTCCACCCTTTAAAGAGTAAATAATACTGGTTCTTTCCATCACAGAAAGAACAAATATGTTGCAAAGGGTGAGACAGTGAAATACCAGAGAACTGGAGCCAAATAACTGCCTTAAAGTATAGGTCATACTAGATCATGACCTATGTGTTACAATCAACCTAGGGCCTGTCCACAGGGACCCTCAGATCATCTGTCATGTTCTCCGTGAAATGCTTAATGTTTATTACATCACCCATGAGCATGTATAAGGTGATGCCTCCTGGAGAGTGCATCACATTGAGCTCATCTTACAGTTACATGGTTTTCTATGTCTTAAAGTCTAGAAAGTTGCCGTGTGTTGTCGCAGTTACATCATGTAGACCTCTCTTGGAGCATGGTTGGGTCATACCATCAGTCTGACCTGTGTTATGTTACTGGTCAGATAGCTACTGGGAGACAAGCTGTGACCTGGAGGATTGTCCTTGCAAGGAGGTTTTTCATTCTCCTTAAACCAGACATTTATTCCCAAGCTTTCCCTTGAGCAGATGTCACTGGAGATTCTATGTCAAGGTGTGAAATGTAGGGTGACAATGTATTAGAATTTCCTGAGGAAAAAAATGTTTCAAAAATTCCAGATAACTCAGTTGAAACTCTGAAATGAACTTCTACAGCTTCTGCTGCTTTTTATGTGACTCTAAGATTGTAGGAAATACAAAGAGCTCAGTTTTAAGGGTTACATCTAAAGAACGATGGCAATAAAGAGATATAGACAGGATTGAAGTGGAGGTAGGGAACAAGTCAGTGGGCAAGAGGAAGGATGAAAGAGTTGTAAAAAACCAGAAAATTATCTATCTATAGCAGGCAGGAAAACTAACGTGAAGTGCAGAAATATTTAGAGGCAAACTCTTTATGAATATTGATCCATATTATTCATGCTTTCCAAAAATGTGCTGGGAAAAAAGAAGAGTCTTCTTGTGAAACTCACTATTTAAAGAGGAAAATACAGGACTGAAGAGAAGTGCTTGCTGTATATATGGCTGTGTCTCTTGTACTCTATTATGGAAATTACTTTAAATTATTTGTCCATCTTACAGTTATCATGGTGTCTTTTGATTTTGGGAAACGTGGTATTTCATGAAGAAGATTCCAAATGCAAAATCAGGTACCTGTAGAACCTAAGACTCAAGAAAGCCAGAATTTATGATTCCTATAAACTCTGTATAGCAGTTCCTAAAAAATTAGACAAAATGTAGTGGTTCAAGATTTCCAGTTTATCAGGTCAATCAAAAAGTACATCACTCACCCAAACTCCATCCAGCACCAGCTGGATTGGAATCTCTGGCAAATCTATTTAGACAGCAGTGGTATGTGAACAAAACCCCAGCTGATCAGGTTTGAAGCACAAACCTAAAACGAGTTTGTCACTCTTTTAAATTCCTGCATACACTGATGGGAAATTGCTAGAAATTGAAATGAAGAAATGGCAGAAGCAGTTTAGTTTCCTGTCAGCTGTGAGGTGCAGACAGCCTTACACAAATATGATACAGAAGCAAGCTCTTGTCAGTGTAATCTGGGTAGGCACCCCGACATCAAAGAGAAGGTGCTCGGATGTTAATGGTCCATGGCTGCAGTTCTGTTCCTGAGTCTCGATGGTCTCATCACAGCAGTGGGCCTCCCTGTTGGCTTTCCTACCCTTTGCTTCTCAGGTAGGTTAAGCTCCAGCTGCTCATCCTGCAGCTGATCACGCATATATGAAGACAGTGGGCATGTGCTAGGCTCCTGGCAAGGCATACACATGCTTGTAGTTGCAATGCTGGAGCTCCCAAGTTTCTCATGATACACAGTAGCTACTGAAGCCTAATTTTGTTTAAAGATGGGCCCAGTACATTGTGACACTGACTTTGCTGGGCCTCAGGGCACAGTCTTAATTTCTGTTTGTCTATTAAAAGAAAAAAAAAAAAAAAGAAGAGACTAGTTGAGAGACCTGAGTCAGTTTAGCTTGGAAAATAGAAGACAAAGATCTTAACGGTGCTTATAAATATCAAGAGGATGGAGCCAGTCTCTTCTCAGTGGTGCCCAGTGGTAGGACAAGGGGTGACAGGCACAAACTGGAACACAGGAAGTTCTACCTAAACATAACAAAAGAACTTCTTTCCTGTGAGGGTGACAGAGCCCTGGAACAGGCTGCCCAGAGAGGTTGTGGAGTCTTCTCTAGAGTCTTCCAAAACCTGTCTGGATGCAATCCTGGGCAACCTGCTTCTGTATTAGTAAGGGGGCTGAACTAAATGATTTCCAGACGTCCTTTCCAACCCCTACCATTCTGTGATTCTGTGAAATCAGTGAGTTCTTTTTTCTGCTTCTTGTAGGGTTAGCTGGTGCTCTTCACTTTAAAACTAAGTCCAAGAACCTCGCCTTAAGACACACTTCATGTGTATAAAACTGTGCACAGGGTGAGTTATTTGGAATAACTTCTCTTGAACAGCTATTTCTGGAGTAATTTCTGTTTTAAGCAAGCCTTTGTTACTTGATAGTTCTTATTCTGCCAAGCCCACATATACCTTTCTTTTAGCCTCCTCGGAGCCAGTTACAATTGGAGAGTTGCAAAGGATGTAGAATCCAATGGACTAGCACTGGATTAGCATGTGAATACTCAGTACTAAGCTGGACTCCAGCTGCTCTCTCTCAGATCTGTGCCCAGGTTTTGGGCGCTGGAGAAAAACAGGGAAGCAAAAACTGTAAGCTGTGTGTGCATCAGAGGATTTCTCCTAAGAAGTGCTGAGTTTTATATTATTTATTATTTAATTCCAGGGGATATATTGACAGTCAAAGATGCAAAGTCCCTCAAATGCGCCAGCCCTTAATAAGTAGCAGCAACCCCAGTTTGACACTGAAATTGGAACAGTGTGTGGGGTCATGCCTCTCATATGGCAACGAGTGGCTTACATAAGGAGACCCCTGTGGTTACAAACAGGTGTCACATCACTTTTTTCTATTAAAGTGATCAAATGGGTTGAAATCCCCAGAGATGCTGTTATTGAGGTTCATGCTTGGGGCTGCATAGCCCAATTGCCTGCAGTCTCAGGGGAGGGGGAGCTTTGCACAGGAGGTGAACTCTGGTCAGCTGAATTTTCTTTAATAATTGACTCAAAGTCTATTATGTGTGCACCATGTCAAATAATTACAGATCCTCCTCTTTTTTTATCCTGTAACCTAGGACTGTTTGTCTTGAAAAGTCAAAGACGGTTATTTACTCCTTGAACTGATTATTCCTCTAACTTTACTGCATTCAGGGGTTTATCATTGGGCAGAGAAAAAAACCAGGAAGGAATAGTAGTCTGAAAGTATAGCGATATATGAATTGGTCAAACAAGGTAAAGAGCACTGAAGTCAGGCTGTTGTTTCTTGCAGTGTTACTGATAAGTGAAATAAGCTGATTTTTAGTGCTCAGAGGTTTTACAAACTGCTCCTTCGAGCTGTTTCCAGGTTCAGCTTTCTTTTTTTGCATAGAGCAAGGCTGTTTATTGGAAAAAAAAAAGGCATTTTATTTCATAGTGATGAATTATCAGTCAGTGAGTTTGTCCTGTAAAACCTGTGAATGTTTGTAATCTTTGGAAATCTTCTTTTACCTCTTCACGCTGTTCCCCGAGGCTTCTCAATGAATATGCTTCCATCTCCCTTCTTGTAAGTGAAGGTCCAGGTTAAGTGGTTTTCTTCTTACTGCTCAAGACTAATGGAACCCAGGAACAGTCTTAGGGGAGGAAATGCCCTTCACTGACCACACTGGGTTGTTGGAGAGCAAAGCTAAAAAGCAAATACCTACCCTTGATAGCAATCCTAGGCAAGAGTTTACGTTAAACAGTGGGTGGTAAATTAGGCACTGATTCACAGCTCTTCTTGATGCTACTGGTCTGATACCAAAGGGTGGGAATAACACACAAGCACACAATTTTTCCTTGCAATCAAACCCTTTTTGACTCTGGCTGTGATGGATACGTGCAGGTGCAGTGAAGCACCCAGAAACTTGGAGGAAGTTTTGAATTTCAGTTTCTGTTTCCAGTTGGCAGGTTTGGTTGCATTGTATGGTTGTGATACGGTAAAAACCACCACCACGTTAAGCAGTCAAAATGATTTCTTTACATTTGAAGTAGCAGCACTCATCTTTTTGTATCAGGTAACATCCCACCTTTCCCTGAATGCCCAATCTCAATTCCCATGTAATTAAGCTGTTCCACTTGAGCCATAAATAGGGTCGAAATGTGGTATTTTGTAGCAGAGAAGCCCTTGCACTGCAACCCTTTTGCAGGTGTGCCGCAGCAAGCCATGGCAATGCAGCTGCCACAAAAGCGCAGGGGAGAGCAGGGCCCAAATGACTCCAGTTGCATAGCAATCAACCTAATTGCTGTCGGTTTGATCGAAAGGACAAATAGGTTGACAATAATACACGGCCGTATTGACAGACAGCCTCTTGCAAAAGCTATATAAGCTGGATAGAAAAGAGGTAGGACAGGACTTCAGTGCGTAGCCTAACAATTAGATTGCCCGTTTCTGTTTTATTTCTCCACTAAATGCTATTATACTTGACATTTATATGTGTTCACTGCTATAATTTTAAATCATATTATTGAAATAAAGAATGGTATGTGAAAGCCACAAATGATAGCTCATTTAGTGCTTTCCTTGTGGCTTTGGCTCATCATGGTTTTTGACTTACAGAAGACTTGGCAATGGCACAAGTGGGCACACCGGAAAAAAAAATACATACATTTTGGAGCAGATTTTTATATTAGTCAAATCTTCTTTACAGTGGACGTGTGTGGTCTGGTGGGGCAGGTTCACAAATGGGGCATTTCTGTGGTCATAGGTCTTCATGCAGCTGAGCGAACTGCGGGTAATGTGCTGTGAGGGAAACTGTATAACATGATGGTTTTCTGATATTTTCTAGTGTAGGCAACGAGTTATGTAAAGGTTCAGTTCTCAAAGGCTGGACTTTTTCAAAAGGCAACACAGAAAGCCAGACATGAAGGAATAACACAAGCATTTGGAAAGAGAGGAGATTGAGCTGAGGTACAAGAATAACATTCAGCAAGCAGGTCACAACAAGGTACTATAAATACATTAGGAATATTTGGAAAGGAAAAGAAAGTGAAAGGCAATTACTTAATGTGGAAAGAAAACAACCCAACATGGCTGAGAAAAAGCAGAAATTTTTATTGTCCTTTGTTTCAATCTTCTGAAAGAAATTTGTCACCCTATAATTAAAGTGATGAATTTTAACAAGGAGATAGGTGACCAGATGAAAACAGAGGAGGACAAAAAGCTACTAAATACAGAAATAAGTCACATGTATTTAGTTCAGGAGCGTTTGACTAAAATTGCCTATGAGTGCTTGAGGAATGAACCACAAGGAGAGAAAAAGTAGCCTGAGAGAATGGTCGACCAGTCAACCTGACTCTGTAGCCCAAAGGAGAATGGATCTATCCGTTAATAAGCCTGTAGAGCATAATAAGGAGATAAAAATAGACCATGTGAATTTGTCAAGTATAAATTGTGTCATCCCTGTAAAAGGATAAGAACTGCCAAGTGGATAAAAAGTGGTAGATGTGATATATCGTGAATTTAGTAAGGCTTTTGAAACCATTCCAAATGACATTTCCCAAGCGGTGTAGGGGAAAATGCATTAGAGTACAATCATCCTGAAATGGCTGTAGAGCTACTTGAAAAGCAGTAGAGTAACCTCTCGGTGGTTGAGCTGGGAGAGCATTTCACTGGAATTTACCCAGGCATCTAGTGCTTGGCCTTGTTATCAATATTTTCAGTGATTTGAATGATGGAGGATAATGCACCCTTCTAACATTTCCTTTTGATGTCAGGCTGGGATGGGTTACAGATACTTCAAAGTACAGAATTAGAATACAGAGTGACATGGATAGGCTTGCCAAATAGCCTAAAATTATTGAAATGGAGTTAAATAAACCCAAATACTTACTATAAGACTGAAGGAAGAGATATCAAATGTGGAAACAGAAAATACAGATTATTTCATGGGGCAGCAGCAGTGCACGTAGAGACCTGCTGTTTAGGTGGAACATAAACTAGATAGGCATTGTTGATGCTGTTGTAAAGATGTAATGGATGTGGGGATGTATTAATAGGAGTAGCATGGGCAGGATGTGGGAAATAGTTATTCAGCTATATATACCTTTTTTGTGCTTTGAGCCACACTTTAAGAATGATATGCACAAATCCAAGAGAATCCAGGGGAAAGCAAGAAGAATGACAAGGTTCAGAAAATAAAATGTTGGAAGAGACCAGCATGGCTGAGTCACGACCTGCTGGTCAAGCTTGAAAGTAAGAGCAATCTGCACAGGCAGTGTAAACAGGGACGGGTGTCCTGGGAAGAGTACAGAGATGCTGCCTGATTGTGTAGGCATGAGGT